>PVKZ01001961.1:20855-288034 GCA_004027375.1 Macroglossus sobrinus
AAAAAAAAAAAAAAGCGTTTCATTTTTAACACATCCGGTAAAACGTGGGTCTTCATGTCCCCATTTTGCCTGGTCTCTCTCCACCCCCGTGGTGTGGCTCCCTCAGAATCGCCCCACCTCAGAGGAAAGGCCAAAGGTCAAGGTTTCCCTTCAGACAAACGGAAGCCCAGTCTGCAACCTCAGACCGTTCTGGAGACGATCTAGTTTTATTCAGGACATAGCTGAGCTAGAGTCAGGAAGCTCATGACCTCTGCTTTGTCTCCCCAAGAAACTTTCATTCCTTGTGTTCTTGGGGAGGCGAGGAAGGGCTGGTGGAGGCGCAGAAGAAGAAACACGTTTCCCCTTGAGGCCCCTGGTGGAGCTTTCCCACCAGGGACTCCTGTCTTTGAAGTGCCCTGTGATCTTTTGAGCTAGGGAGGAATGCACCATCATCTCCACAGGTTATGTCATCCCCTTCTGCCTGGGGCCTTAGGTGGTGCGGCCTGCTGGGTGCAGAGGGGAGGGAGGTGCCAGAGGGTCGGTCACCTACACCCTCGGCGTCCAGAAGGAATCTGCACGAACTTCCTGGCTTCAGGCTCAGCCCGTCACTCTGGGTGGCCTCCTTGTTGTCACTGGAGACCCCGAGAAGCTGCCTTCCATGGATCCTCTCCTCTGACACGTCCCAGTGTGTGGCCTCCGTTTACCCGCTCCTCACCTCCGCCTAGGGTTTTGGGCTCAGGTTGTTGGGCACTCGGTTCTGTAGGGTTTCGCCTGCAGAGAGCCGCAGGGGACTTCAAGTGCCCTCAGGTCGTGGAAATGGAGAGAGTGGACATCTGGCCCCAGGGCTGGGCAGTGAGACCTTAACCCAGCCTCTCGGGGTGACTCCTGTGTCTTTACCTGGAAATCGTGTCTTTACATGGAAATCGTGTCTTTACATGGAAATCGTGTCTTTGGCTCAAGTTCCAAAAAGGCCCCCTTCTGTTCCTCTGGCATAGCGGAGCACCGAAAGGTGGGTCCGGTGGGCCACACCCCGAAACGCTGGCACTTGGGAAGGGACAGAATGATGGAATGAAGGAATGAAGGCATCAGATTGCGGAAGCCGGCCCTCTGCTTCCGCTGGTGGAGCTGCAGGTGCGTCATCACTGGGTAGAGCAGCAGACAGGATTGGGGACACGACGAGACCAAGGCGTCACCCGCCACACGGTGCAGACCCAGAGGACGGAGCACCGACAGATCGGAGGCAACCAGGAAGGCGTCCCGGAGGCAGCCACGCAAGCTGGACCTTGGAGACGCGGTAGTAAGAGTTGGAGGGAGGGTGGCCCCGTGAAAGCGGGCATTCCGGCAGCGGGTAAGGAACCAGCTAAAACGCGGAGGCGGGAACACGATGGGCACCGTCGCAGGTGCGAGATCCTTCTAGCCGTGCGGGACCCGCGTGCAGGGCGCTGTGTGGGAGACACGGAATGAACAGGAGAGACATAGTAAGAGATCTCTTGTGAGCCACTGGCCGATGCGATTGTGGGGGTGACCAGGAAAATCGGAAACCCGGGGGGCAGGCCGCCGGGAAAGCCGGGTTGAAAGGGGACGCAGGCAGAGGCTGACAATTTCTTGTTCTTCAAAGAAATCTCTGCTCTAACGTCGTTCAACTGATTGGTTGAGGCCCACCACGTTATCCAGATCGGTTTGGTCTTTTTCTCAGCCTTATTGGGATGTAATCGACAAATCAAATTGACTCGATTATGTGTACATGGCCAATGGATTTCTTCTCATCTAGTTAATTAACACATCTATCACCTCACTTTTTTTATATCTAGGAGAACTTTTAATAAGTTCTACTCTCTTCGTAAATTTCAGTTACACAATACAGTGGTATCAACTACAGTCAGCATGTTACACATCAGACCCTCAGACTTTATTCATCTTACAGCCGCGCGTTGGTACCCTGTGACCCACCTCTCCCTATTTCCCACGCTGTCCCCCCATACCCTGCCCTTGGCAACCACTTTTGTACTCTTCATTTGATTTTGACTTTTATTTTCAGATCCACATGTAAGTAAGTGAGCCTACCCAGTATTTGTCTTTGTCTGGCTTATTTCATATAGCATAATGCCTTTAAGTTTCATCTGTGCTGTCTCAAATTATAGGATGTCCTTCTTTCTCATGGTTGAATAATATTTCATTATATATATATATATATATATATATATATATAAATGTATATTTATTTATTTATTTATTTATTTATTTATTTATCCAGTGTCTGCAACTAAATATAGATTGTTTCTATGTCTCGACTATTGTGGATAATGCTACAACTAACACAAGAGTGCAGCTATCTCTTGAATACCTTGCTTTCATTTCCTTTGGATATATACTCAGAAGTGGGATTGCTAAATCATATGGTAATTCTATTTTTTTTTGGGGGGGGGAACTTCTATACCGTTTTTCATAATGGCTGGACCAACCTACATTCCCACCAACGGTGCACAAGGGTTCCCTTTTCTCCACATTGTTATGTCCTATTGTTTTGATGACAGCCATTCTAACAAGTATGAAATGATATCGCTTTGTGGTTTTGATTTGCATTTCTCTGATAATTAGTGATTTTGAGCACCTTTCATATGCCTGTTGGCAATTTGTGTGTCTTCTTTGGAAAAAAAAAGGTCTCTTCAGTTTCCCTGCCCATTTTTAAATCATGTGGTTTTGTTTTTTTGCTGTTAGGTTGTGTGAGTTCCTATATATTTTGGATATTCGTCCTTGTTCAGATACACGATTTGCAAATATTTTCCTCCCACTCTGTGCATTGCCTTTTCATTTTGCTGATGGTTTACTTTGCTGAACAGAAGCTTTTTACTTTGATGTAGTCTCCGTTGTCTATTTTTGCTTCTGCTTCCTTTGCTTTTGGTGTCATATCCAAAAAATATCATGACCAAAACTTACGTCAAGGATCCTACCCGTGTTTTCTTTCTTTCAGATACTAAAGTCGTTAATCCATTCTGAGCTGATTTTTGTATGTGGTGTAAAGCAGGGGTCCAATTTCTTTTCTTTCTTTCTTTTTTTTCTTTTTTTTCTTTTCCTTTTTCTTTCTTTTTTCTTTTTTTCTTTTTTTTTTTTTTGCATACAGCTGTCCAGTTTCCCCAGCACCACGTATTAAAGACGTTATCCTTTCCCTATTATATATTCTGGGCTCCTCAGTTGTACAATTGACCACATGTGCATGAGTTTATGTCGGGGCACTAGTCTGTTCCATCCATCCGTTTTTATGCCGATACCATGCCGTTTTGATCAACGTCGTTTTGTCATCTAGTCTGAAATCAGGAAGTGCGATGCCTTCAGCGAAGTCAACTGATTATGAATGTTGGTCCCATCTATCGAACACCTTCACAGCAACAACTAGGCTAGCGTTTGATTGAAGAACTGGGGACTGTCTCGCCAAGTCGACACATAAAAATGACTATCACGGGTACCAATCAGAAGTGAGAATGCACGGGGAGAATGGCATCAACACAACTTTTCAAAACATGATATTCACAGATGCGAGTGAACTTGTTATTACTACCCCATGGACTCAGGGTCCTGTTATCTTTCCCCGTTTCCAAATTCTCCAACTGGATGTCTCTTTAGTGGAACCTGAGGATCCAGAGAGGAAAATCAGGTTCCTTATGAACCCCCTTTAGAAATGAAACCTCATTTTTCCAGCTGACATCAAGATAGGTCAGTTAACTGGTACGGTTTCCAGCCTACCCTTGATTTTAGCAGACATGGTATCAATCTGTACTTGGCCTAAGAATCTGTGGGCTGACGGGAAACAGGATTTTGAACCTTTTCTCTCTCCTCTCTCTTCAACGCTACCCATTATTGAAACTAGAGATAAGGTTTCAGAGGGCAGGAATAATGTTTGAAGGTCTTTGTGTGCCCTTCCATAGCTGCCACCCTACCCACAGGTCTGAGGTGGACCTCTGAACACCAGCAGATGGAATCTCCAGCTGAAAATGAATCAGGCCCAGGTGGGGAGTCGCTGAGGGCGGGCTGACCCTGCTGAGAAGATGATTCTGGATGCCCAGCCCATCGGTGGGCGGTTGTACAGACAAAGAAACAGCCCATCAGTTTCCGGTCAGATGTGGAACTGAAGAGAAACATCCGGTCAAGGACTCCGTCCCTTTGCGACGTGAATTGAACCATGCGTGACTCGGGACCCTTCGCCGGAGGAGCTCAGGGTCACAGGTGACCCTGGGCAGCAAGAGAAGTGAGAAGATTCTATGAAAGCTTCTAGACTCTGTGCACCTGGGCTTCTGAGAGCCAGTCTGATCCACTTCAGTGGCCTCGAGAGCAGAAAAACACAACAGAATGAGGCCGAGAAACTCCTTCTGACGGTTAAATCTCCCTCCCTGGAAGGAAGAGAAAAATAAGAAACGAGTGGCAATGCTTTCCAGAAATAGGAAGGAAAAAAAAAAAAT
Source organism: Macroglossus sobrinus (assembly GCA_004027375.1). NCBI lineage: Eukaryota > Metazoa > Chordata > Mammalia > Chiroptera > Pteropodidae > Macroglossus > Macroglossus sobrinus. Next base: position 25,289 of record PVKZ01001961.1, read on the forward strand.
AACCGATACGGAATCCGAGACGGTTGGGTCAGTGGGAACGCAGGTCCTGAGCCTGAGCCCTCGGGAGCCTCACCGAAGGGACTAGACAGGTAGGAGGTGCCAGAGCCTGGAGCTGCCAGGGCAGCCAGAGCTGAACTGGCAGGATGGAGAGCCCAGGTGAAAGGCGGGCCCGCCAAACCGATGGGCAGAGCAGGACGATGTAGCAAGGATCCAAACGAGACGGGCCCCACTGTTGAAGGGGGTGGAAAATGGAGCAGCAGCCTCTGTGGGACATAGGAGGGAGGGTCCTCAGACAATTAAACATGGGCCTGCCGTGTGACCCAGCCATCCCATGCTGCAATGCGGACGAACCTTATGGAGGACGGTCCGCGAAATGAAATGAGCCAATCATAGAAAGACAAATACAGAGGAATCGAATGTAGTCACACTCTTAGAAAGGGGGATGGTAGTGGCCAGGGGCTCAGGGGATGGGGGAATGGGGAGTTGCTGTTCAATGGGTGTAGAGTTTCGGTTTTACAAGATGAAGAAGTTCCAGAGATCTGTTGCATAGCAACACGCATGTAGTTAAACTATTGTACCGTACGCTCAACAGTGGTTAGAATGGGAAAGCTTCTGTTATTTTTATTTTACCACAATAAAAGAAAAGGAGGTAGGGCACTGTAAACTCCGACTTTGCCTGTGCCGAAGGTCCCTGGGGTGGGAGCCTGACTGCGGTGTGGGTGTACCCCACCCAGGGGGCATGGTGTGCGCGCCCCCGTCAAGCCACTGCAGGCTACCTGGTCCACCCCAGAACACATCATCTGGAAGACCCAAAGCACTCTCTTCATACGCGTTGGCCATTTTCCATGATACGCCAAACCAATTTTGTTCTTTCGACATTTTTGCAAATCGGTTACTTACTTCGCCTCGCCAATAACAGTAAAATGGTAATAACTAGCATATATTGAGAACTTAACACCAGTAGAATGACATTATATATGATGAGCAAGGTGAAAGTTTACTATTGTCGAAAGTCCTTTTGTGCCAGCAGAGTACACTATACATGATTTAGTGTAAACAACCCTCCCATACAGTAATTCTCAGGCAAACTACAGTGTCAGAATTATTTAGCTATCTCAGAGGAAGAACCAAAGGAAAGTTTATATATATAGGTGTCCATGCATTCACACCATTCCGAAGCCTTTAAGATAAATATGAAATCTTACTAACGGGGAGTGGGGATGTGAGTGAAGAATTTCCGCTGACCTGTGGGTTTTACTCGATTTTCTTTTTCTATGAGAGCTCAATCAACAGGCTGACAATTGAGAAATTGCCATCGGCCAATACCCCTGCAGTGCCAGCTTCCATGGCAATGCTGGCTGCAGCTTTCTGCAAGGTAGGTAGGAGCAGCCTTCACGGTCTAAAAGAGGGGGTGGGACCTGACCATCACACAAAGATGAATTCTCCACAGGGCAAACCAGTCTATTTACAGGCACCTGCAGAGTGAAGGTTGACAGCCGTAAATGAAGTCTCATCAATGTTGGAGGCAGGGAGCGGGGGCGGGGGGGGGGGACAAACAGAGCTAAGGCTTTAGGGAAGAGAGAGAAAGTGAAATGCTTATCCTTGATTTTACCTGAGAAACCTAATGTCGTAAACTACCTATAATATGGACTACAGAGGAAAAGGAACAACGGGGATTTCAGCTTTTTCTGTGTTGTTTTACTTGTTTCTTTAAAAAAATATATATGTAACTACATAGCAACAGAAATGAAATGGCTAGAGTTCTATTTGTGGGTAAACCTAAAAAAAAAATACAAGATATGCACAGAATTGGTGACATTGATGCACAATCGGAAAAATGCAAAACAGTACAGTTTGCAGAATTGTTCGTGGATCTATAGATCCGTAGTAAATTTATAAAAATATGCACGAGAATGATAAAGTCCAGGTTGGGGACAGAGATTGCCACCGAGAAAGCAAGGAGGAGGATGAGCTTGAGGAGCTCACGAGTCAACTCCCATTGTCCCGGTCACATAGTCCTTAAACGGGAAGGTGGCTATGTTATTATCGCACTTTCTATGTCTGGCACGATTCTTACGAAAAGAAAGGGAAAAATAGGAAAAACATGAAACCTCTGTATCCTCAGTAATGTTAATGGATGTGTTCGATGTGAGATTGAACCAGATCGTCCGTTTGAAGAGGGCTGGATCTTAAGATGAGCCTGAGATAGCCTCTCACCAGCCAGCTCTCCCAGACGCTTCGCATACCGTCTCCCATTCAACCCTCAGGAAAGCCCCAGGAGCAAGAAGGTTCCCTTATTATGTACCGTTGACCAGCGAGGAGGAGCTGGGTGAAGAAGTCTGCTTGAGATCATTCGTTTGTTACCGGCTGGTTGCCATTCTTTGAATTTGCTTCCTTACGATTTCCAAAAGGTGATATACACTTCCAAGCCCTGCGACACCATGGAATCCTACAGCTGGAAGAACAAAGCTAATTAATTACAAGTGAAAACATACCTAGAGTCTGACATGGACAAAGTATCCTCTGAGAGTATCTTTGGCCCGAGATCTGGGTCGAATGCACTGAGCCCCTTCCTTTCCCAGCCCACTGGGGTCCTCTTAATTGACATTTATTCGGTCGCCTGCGGTCAGATCTCTTTTAATCCCAGTGCCTCGGGCCCTCTGGTCCCGTGGGACTGGAAGACCTGGATCTGTCTTTTCTTAGATTTCCACTGACTTCTCGAGTCATCATTGCTATGTGTCCTGGGCACATCTCTCTTTATTTTATTTATTTATTTATTTTTGTCTGCGTCCCTACGGCTTTAACTGAGCAGTCATCGTGCCTTTCTCCCGTTAACCTTGGTGGCGAAGTGAGTGATCGAACTCTCGATTTTAAAACTCCGGTAAGCTAAGGTCAACAAAACGCGTGTGGGCATTGCGATGGCTCCCCACTAGGAAAAATGACCCTGGTGGCTCTCATGGTTTTGGGGCTTGTTTGCGTTGCCGTGCAGGCGTAATGGAAAACGAATAAAAATAAAAATCCTAGGGCCCATTTTGGCCAGCGCTCGGAAAGTTAATCCCGTTGTCCTGGCAGGAATCCAGCTCAGGTCACCGCACGCTGCTGGCGGAAGCCTCCCGGAGCAGTTTTGAGTGGATGTAACTTTCTCAGCTCTGGGTGCAGTGAATGAAACAGCACGTCCCTTCTCCACTCTGGGGAGACTACAGTTCTGGGGGGCTCAGAATGATCCCTTCCCCTTAACCACAGTGGTTAAGGACCGGGAAATTTAACCTGGTCCAGCGACCAGCCCCAGAGATGTTTGCTGTCATAGTCAAGATCCCCTCACATGTGTTTTTCTCTGAGAGGGCTTTTACGAAGTCCAAGAATCACTCACTCGCTGCATTTGCGGTTTTACAGGCATCATCAGCCAGTTTGTTTTCAAAACTCTGGGAATCTGTTCCCTACATTGGTTCTGTAACATATTGTTATGCACATTAAAAATGTTTCGTTATCTACAATGTTCATCTAAAGTATTTAGAAATGTATCTCCTTTCCATAGACGTATGTTTTTGTTGCTGCTTTTGTTTTACAGATATTTTTTTCCCCTAATCTTTAACTCTTTCCCATATGAAATGTATTGCATTTCATGGGATGAAGAATGGATCCAATCTAATTCTTCTCCACATATTATAATCTATTCTCAACAGTTTATCGGACAGTGATTTCTAATTGTGTGACTTCGGCACATGCTTAACCTTTCTGAGAGCCAGCTTTCAGTTTCTGGAAAAATGGGGATGACAGTGATACCTACCAGACAGGCTTGTCCTGGGGATGGAGTGAGACAACACGTGAGAAGTTCCTAGCACATTGCAGGCATGGCAAGTACATGTTTAATAGATGATGTCTCCTCTCCTTCCTTTTTATCTGCATCAGCCTTTTATTTCTCTCTCTCTCTCTCTCTCTCTCATTCTCTCCCGCTCTCTCTCTCTCATTCTCTCCCTCTCTCTCATTCTTTCTCTCTCTCTCTCTCTTTCTCTCTCTCTCTCTCTCATTCTCTCCCGCTCTCTCTCTCTCATTCTCTCTCTCTCTCTCTCTCTCTTCTAGAACCCTTTTAGGTTCCACTGAAATCGAGGCTAGCTGAAATGATCCAAAAGTTGTCTATCCAAGGTTTCCTATTAGGAAGGAAGCTAGTGAGTACAGAGTGGGGCAGTAAAGGCGCTCTTCTTGAAAAGACCCATCCTAACAACACATGTGCAGCCTTTGCTTGCGAATGACCTCATCTCCCCAGGTCAGAGAATGCTCTCAGAGACTGTCCTTGTGAAGCCTCAAAGTGCTCTCCTCCCCGGGTAGCGGTGTCAGATCTTTGGGGGAAATATGGGGTTCAGAAGACAAAGCTCTATGTGTGGGTGGTTTTATTTGGGGGGGGGCGGGGTGGGGGTAGGAGTTGGCCATGGAGTTTACTGCATTCCAGGAAGAGGGAGGACTCTGCTCTCCTCCTGATGAGTCACGGAAGAGAAACCTCTCATGTTTGCAAACATCTCCAGCCAAGCCTCTGCTCTCTGGTGCTCCACCCATCCCCCACCCGTGCCGAGTGACCCACCTGAGCAGATTCGCATGGCAAGCTTGAAGGCCGAAGCGGGATTCTGGCATGGGGCTGAGATGGAAAGCAGCCGAGGGGAAGGGAGGGTGTCATCCTGTCTCTTTGGACTCCAGCACGTGAGGTGCAGGACAGGGCCCTGCCGTGGGTGTGTCTGCCTCCCCTTCGGGATGTGGTGCAGGAGGACTGAGTGAATGGACAGGGTTGTCCCCAGGGGCCTGCGTGAGAGAACTTCCTGGGCACCCCACCTGTGCTGAGGGGTGGAGAAAAGAGAAAAGGGGGCTGCAGAGCAGAAGGCAAGGCCTAGGAAGAGAAAATAGTCTTGCAGCTGAGAGAAGCTGAGAGCTGCTGCTTTTGGGGGAAGAGAAAGGGGGGAGAGGCTGAGAAGGGATGGGAGCGGCCGGGGGCCGGGGGGGCGGGTGGAGGGGTGCTAGGGGAGGGCCGCTGCCCGAGCCCCAGCAGACTCCCGGAGCCAGATGGGGCTCATGAGGCCTTCTCCCAGATGACACGGATCAGGCTTGTCAGACACGCTTCTCTCAGGATACCAGTGTCCCCCTTGCTCCCCCTCTCCAAAATCATGAGAGAAGCACAACCTCCCAGGGACCTCGCGTGAACTATCAGGTAACGACAGCGGGAGACCTAAACATACCTCCTCCCCCCCATTACCCCCCCCCCCTTTTTTTTTTCCTATTGTTGGGACATCAAGAGAGCAAGCTGGTCAGCTTGGGAACAAAGATCCTATTCTAGGAATCCGTCCCCTGTAACCCTATGTGCTGCATTCACAGTCCCTGGGGTTTTGCCCCACAGAAACTCTACCTGCTCGCGGTGCTGCCACCCCAGCCGGAGCTGCACCCTGGCACCCAGCGGGGAAGCGAGGGCTCGCCGTTTAAAATTAAAATCACATTTCACCGCTGTTCATTTTTCTGCCACGCTCGGGAGGCCCTGTCCTCTCTGCATTTGAAGCATTTCGCCGTTTAAGATCTAAGCACCTTGGGGGATAAGGAAGGAGGAGAACTTTTGATATCTTTCCACAAAAGTCAAAGAACAGACCGACTGGAGGGAAAAATAGCTGCTATATTTAAACTACATGAGCCCACCGGGGAGCTCTGGTTTTGAAAACCATTCCACAGGACTTGGTTTGGCAATGCTGCATGGGTTCCTTTAGTTTTTCTTCTTCTTCTTTTTTTTTTTGTAATGGCAACATTTATATTTTTTTCAGAGCAGTAGTTGCAAAGCAAGTAAAGGACCGCATTCATTTATTTGTGTCCCCTCCATGTGCTAGAAACTGGGGACACAAAGGAAGGAAGGAACTCAAAAGTCCTCCAAACAAATAATTATCACACATTCATTCGTGACGGGGCACCTACGTATATAGATAGGATCCCTGTTCTCCTGGAGTTTATAATCTGGTGAAAAAAGACAGACAATAAATGACTTAGGTCAAAAGTGTTATGAATGAAAGAAAGGGTACTCTTCATGTTTGCCCATTTGCTTTTCCTTCTGCTCCAAATGCTGTTCTTTTCAGCTCTCGAGATGCTAAATGGCTATACTTCGCTTCTCAGACCCTCCTCCTGCCCCGCCTCCCACCTGTCACTCTCACTTGTGAGTCCATGTCCCTCCCAGTCAAGTGGCAAGGGTAGGTAGGCAGCTGCGTATAGGAGTCTGGATTTACAAGCGTGTACGTCATTGATATGAAGAAATGGACCTAAGGGAAGATCGTAGATAGGAAAGAAGGCCAAGACCTGGGTTACAGTGTTACAGTTGAGTGACATACAAAAAAGGAAGTAGCCACTGATTTCTGGGACGGTGAGGATGGAAGTGATGGAGAAGGCCTTTACCAGGGAAGGCCTCCCGCGTGGGGAGAGATTGGAGCCTTCATCGTGAAGGATGGTTGGGGGCTCACCGGGCAGATCTGATCAGCAGCAACAGCCTGAGCAAAGGCGCAGAGGAACGGATGGATGATGGTTTCTTGTGGCGGGAACTTAGAACTGGAGGGGAGGTTGTGGTGACAGAGAAAACAGTGGAAGAATCTAGAACCTCTCCACTCCAGGTGTCCAGGGTTCCGTGCTAATTACTTCGCTTCCTCCAAACCACTTAGGTCTTTGACTTTCCTCGGTGAGGTGGGCATCTTTTGTTTGGCCCGTCCCAACCTGTATTTGCCTCCCTTTGGTATCAGCAGCATGATTGCCCTTTGGGGCATTGTCTTCCAGGGGGTGGGGCCTTACGTTAGCAGATTAACATGGCCTGGGGACTTATCAGAAGTGCAAGTTCTCGGGCTCCATCGCAGACCTACTGACAGAGAATTCCAGAGGCAGGGCCCAGCGGTCTGTGTTTTCATGGGCCGTCCAGGGTGTTGCGGGTGTATGTCAAAGTGATGACCGCTTCTCTAGGGAACCACTCCTTTCCCGCTCTCGGTCCGTGTAATTCCGGTGGGGCTGCCCACAGCGCGCACTCCAGTGGGGGCCACATGACCCTGAGGAAATAGTAGGCCTTTCCCTCCATGGAAGTCGCTAATCTGGGTGGACTCTAAATTGGAGAGCTGAGGACCATGTCTGCTGACACCTGGAGAGAGCCCACTTGACAGCAAAAAGCTAAGCTAAAAGCAGCAGGGCCCTGAGACTGAGATTCTTAGTGACTTTATTTGAGCACCTGGATCAAGCCATTCTGAATTCGGAGTCTAGTCCCAATAAGTCCCTTTCTCGTAAGCGTATGCTGGTCACTTGGCTTGTTGACACTGAGCCCCCAAAGGAATGCTTATTAATGGAGGTGGGGGTATGAATTCCGGAGAGGACGTTCTGTTAAGCTTGGCAGATTCTCAGAGGTTAAAGTTATAGTTTGTAGGCATGTACAGAAAGTGGCGCTGCCTAGGCACTGCCACGTGCTCGGTAACACAAGCCAGGCCAGATACATTTCTGTGAGAGGCTCGCCGAACGGATCTGGAGACTGCTGTAGACACTGCACCTGGATCTTAGCAGCACGTCTGGGCGTCCTTGAAAGCTCTTACTGACAAGTAGAGAAAAGCGGGCTAGCTGATAGTGCAGTGGACCAACATCCCACGGTCACCCTAAGAGGCTAATTTACATAATAAAGAATGTAAATAGTGTGGGCAATTCTGCCCATCATTCCACTCAACAGGCCTGTGTTCCAGAGTAAGCGATGGCAGATGGGACTAAGCTGGATGGCCTTGGCTCCCACCTGCCTATCGTTGTAAACACCTTACTGTGCCAGTTCTGAGTCTAATACGTACACGTGTGTTTTTCACATAACGTGATCCTTAAGCTGATGACATCAGGTGCTTGACAAAAAGCATGGTCTATTCCAATTCTGTATAATAAAATGTTATGGGAGAGATGGAGGCAGGTGAATGAATGCCTTCTGAGATTTTCACTTTCTTGACTTTAGAACCTATAGTTGATTTATAGCACTTGATCAACTAAATCCAGTTGGCTGGTTATTTTTTAATCTGGCACGAGTGTCTAGAAGTTCTACTGGATAAAGACTAAAAGTCACAAGTCATGCTTCTCAAATTTGTGTATAACCCAAGCTGGAACATAGAGCTAAAACACTGCTTGAAGATAAGACTCCCAAAGATCACAACGGACTGCAAAGATGGGCCAAAATGAATATGAGAACATTCTATTACCGAGTTCAGTGCCTGGGTTAAAAAAAAAAAAGAAAGTTCAAGGACACAATGGTAAGATTTAACATGACTGCAGTTTATATATGCAGAACTCAGTATCGAGCTGATTAACAATTCTACTGCAAGACTGCCCAGAATTTTGTGTTGGGCGTCTCCAGGATTGGACGGTGAGGTTGCTGAGGGCTTGCAGACTCCTGCTACAGAGGAACAGCTCAGGGACCATGCTGTTCTTTTTAGCTGAGGATAGAGACTTTTATAAAGCACAGTAGACATCTTGACATACTCAAAGGGATCTCACACAGGGGAAGAATTAAACGTATTCAGAGTTGTTCCAGAGGACTAAACAAGCATCCGATGTATAGGGGAAGCTAGTGGGAGGTGGATTCGGCCCAGAATGAGACTGCTTTAATGATGAGAGCTGTCCAAATATGGTACACTTTGCCTTTTGCAATCTTCACCGCTTTAAGGCTGGGCTGTAGACAGTTGGGAAGCCGGCTCTGGCCCCTTTCACAAAGTCACTCTCTGCTGGGCCTCTTTTTTTTTTTTTTTCTGTCTGCCTGGCTTTTTAAACTGGCCTGGCTTTTTACTAGCTAATGTCCTCCTTTATCAATTCCTTTGAGGTTTTCAGATCAAATCATCTATCTTTCTGAATTATAGTTTCTCTTCTTTTTCCTCTCCCTGTCCTCAATATGACGTAACCGCAATCCTTGATGAAAAAGAGAGTATTTCTAAAACCCATTCTTTAACCTTGTTAATGAGAAGCACATGTCGTTCATAAAACCAATTGAGCATCAGTTTATTTCTACCACTGGGAGGCTGGGTTTATGCTAGATTTTGGCAACCTATAAACAAGCATCAGACACCAGTGGGTTGAGGAACCAAGTGCATAATTGGTGTATGATGTAGAAGGGGCCAACCCCAGGCTAAAAGTCACACTGCTTCAGGTTAACGGAGTCTTCCAACCCCCAATATATAGAAGACTTGCAAAGAACAGTCCAGGAGAGTAAAGACGATGTGATTATAGTACCATTGTCAACCTACACACGGCTCATCTCTGAGAAACCTATACTACTGCCTAGTTTTTGTTCGAAATCTGCCTTCACAGTCGTTCCCATGAGATAAGTTTAGAGGCCCTCGTGTTGATTTCACAAATTGAGTTCAAGAGAAATTTGCCAAGCCCCTCCGATGGCAAAGCCCTTTGCAAGTCCCTGCTAGATCAGGGATGGTGGGACTCTTTCATTCACTCAAGCAGTAAGCATTCAATAAGTGATATGTACATACCAGGGAATTATACTGCATCCTGAGGACGGGCAAGCTAGACAAACCCCTGTTCTCATGAAGCTTATGACCTAATGCAGGTAGACAGGCTGTAAACAGCTAAATAAAAACAATATCAGAGATAAGTGCTGCGAAGAAAAAACATTGTGATGGGGTGACTGGGGAGGGTAGACACTTCAGTCAGCCAAGACATCTTTGAGGTGACATACAAGTTGAGGTCTGAATGATGAGATGGAACTAGGCACTCAAAGATCTGGGGAAGAGCGTTCGGTACAAAAACCATGGCTGGTAACCCTTCAAGCAGCTCGTAATCACACCAGAGGTGTTGACAACCCTAAGCAGAGACGGAGCCCTGGAACAGAGACTCAAAGTCAAAGGCTCATCATAATTTCCAGGCTGAGAGAGGTTAACAAGCCTCCTGTTTGCAGTTCTTCCATTGTCACTGAGATGAGAGGAGGCAGAATTGGTAAAGCAATGATGCAGAACTGGTCTGAGAGAGAAAACCACCAGCCCTCCATTACCACATCCCCAGCACGCAGTCACTGTCCCTCTGGGAGGAGGTTCCAGCCCTGTGACCTAACCAGTTTTCACCTGGCTTCTCTTAATGCATTTCCATACACTAGACTTTTTTTTTGTTTGTTTCGTGTACGGTTTTGTTGGTCCTTCTCCAAGTATCAATCACAGCTGCATGCCAGCCTCCACTCCTTGAAAATAATTAAATGAAATGACGTGCCTGACTTTTTCTACTGGGCAATGCACTGTGATTTGCATCTCTTGAAGGAATTTATCTTAAGTCCTGAGGCTGAGCCATTTGGGACAACTGCGTTGGTTTTTCCTTTGCTTTGGCTCATGTGGATGGTACACCACTGGCAAACACAAATGTGAATTAAACACTTCATTGAGACTCACTCCCTTAAGAAAGCTGTTCTTTGTGATGCGAATATGTCCTAACGTCTTTATGTTGGAAAAATTCTCTTTATCTTGCTGTTATCTAGGTTCTGCACAGACTTCGGGGGACAAATTACTTGTGGTTTAAGAACAGGCTTTGGACTAAGTCCTTTTTTCGCCTATTGAAGAAAGCAGGGGTCTGGAAAATAGCCTTGATCTTAACGCCCAAGCGAAACACGTTCTAGCACAAATACCGCTGGTACAGCAGCAGAACCTGTGTCCCTTAAGCAGACGTGGACCAAAGACGGTGAGGACTATTAAAAACAAATAAAACCTCCTTCCTTCCCCTCCGAGTGGGAGTTCCTCAGTCAGGGCACAGAATCCGCTGGGGAGAGGCTATTTGCGTGCGGTGGGGCCCTCGGCTGGGGGTGTGGGATGCGGTGTCCCCCAGGCGACAGATGAGGGATTTGGGCCGCGTGGGAAGAGAATTGCGGAATTCTCCCCTCGGTTCCTGCGGCGGGGCTCCGAAGGAGGCAGATGAGGATGCAGAGTGCAGCCCTGCAGACAGAGGGCCAGGGGTCGGGCAAGGATGCCACCCCGAGCGCGCGCACCGGGCTCCCAGGGCCCTCGGCCTCGCCTTCCCAGCCACCCACGCCGGCCCGAGGCCGACCCGAAGGGCGGTCGGGCCTCTCCGGGCGGCGAGCTCCCCGCCCCTCGATGCTAGTTCTTCGGGCGGGTGGGGATCTGGAGCGGCTCGAACCGAGGGAAGCCCGGGGAGGGGCGCGGGGCTCGCGCTCCCCGAGCCCGCCCGCCGCAGAGAGCACATTGCATGCGCGACGCAGCGCGAGGCGGCCTCAATCCGGGTTCCTGGGGGCGGCGCGCCGGAGGGGCGGGGCCTGCGTGGGGGCGGGGCCTGCGTGGCGGCGTGGGCGCCGGCCGCGCGGGGGGGCGGTGACAGCCGGGGGTAGGGGCGGGGCCGCGCCGCCCGCGCCGCGCTGGGCGCTCTCGGCCAATGAGCGGCGTCCACATGCCGCGGCGGCGGCGAGAGGGGAGGCAGCGGCCGATAAATGCTATTAGAGCAGCCGCCGCGGAGCCGTCCCCGACGCCACCTCCTTCTTCTCCGCCGCAGTTTCCTCCGCCGCTGTCGAGGGTGCGGAGCTGAAGGAGCGGGGCGAGCGCGCCACGCACCAGCACCGCGCCGGCTCGCCGCCCTCGCTGCGTTCCGCCCTCAGGGGTCGGCCGGACGCCCCCTCCTGCGGTCCGGGCGGGGCAGCGATCACCTCAGGAGCGCGGGGAGGGGGCTCGGGGGGCCGCGGCCTGCGCTGCGCGCCGGCGGTTGAGGGCGAGGGAGGCCCTCCCTTCTGACGAGGAGAGGACGGGTCGCGAGCCCCCAGCGCCCCGCGGAGCCCGCGGCGGGCGCCGCGAGGGCGGCGCAGCGACAGGAGCGGTTGTGTGCGGGAGGGGGCGCGGGGGTGATTCAGCGCCCCGCGAGGCGGAAGCGGCCGGAGGAGGAGGAGGAGGGGGAGAAGCCAGTCGGCGCCTGGGCCCCCGGGGTGGCACGAGCGCGCGGGCCGAGTGCGAGGCGGAGGCGAGGAGGCCGCCGGGACGGGAGGCGAGGCCGGCCGGGCCCCCGCAGCCATGGAGAACGCGCACACAAAGACAGTGGAGGAGGTGCTGGGCCACTTCGGGGTCAACGAGAGCACGGGGCTGAGCCTGGAGCAAGTCAAGAAGCTCAAGGAGAGATGGGGCTCCAACGGTAGGTCGTCGGCGCTCGGGCTGCAGGGGCCCCGCGCGGCGCGGCGCGGCGTGGCGCGGGCCCGAGAGCCAGGGAAGATGGCTGACCGGGCCCCACCTCGTGGGTCTCGGCTCCGAGCCCGCCGAGGGCTGCAGGCGACGGGCCGAGCCCGCGCGCCGGCCCCGCGGGGAGATGGACTGCAGGCGCGGGGTGCCGGGGTCGGGTCAGCGCCTCCCCTCGATGCCCTCGCGGATGGAGCCCTTGACCTTCCCCGCACTCGGCCAGCGCCGCGACTGTCACCGGCAGCGGCAGCGGCAGCAGCGAGCAGCTCGACCCCGGTGGAGGGACGAGCCTCTTGCAGGCTGGGTTGAGCCTTGCGAGACATTTTCTCGTCCCCAGCGGGTTTGTGAGGCGTCGTTGTAGCTGAAAATGCTCCTGACCGTTCTTGTACTACCACCCAAAGTTACACATCTGGCAGAAGTGATGACATAGCTCAAATGACTCCTTGTTTCAAGATCCTTGTTTAGGTGACGATGAGAATATACGCTTCGGGCTAGACCTAAGGCCATTGGTTACAAGTATTGCATTTTTTGGTAGGGTACCATTTTAGTATGGTTTCCATTAAAAATGGTTGAATGTACATATATCTAGGTACGTCTTTCAAGACTGATAATTTTTAGCGATTCTTTTTAGACAGAATGCTAAAATGTTTTTTTTTTTTTTCCTCCTCTCTTGACACGTTGCCTGGTGAATTTCTGCATTCTACAGAGTTACCAGCTGAAGAAGGTAAGTAATCCTAAAATGTTCTTTCTCTCCACTCGCCCTCCCAACCTTTGTGTGCCCATGTTAAGATGACATTTATGACAAATATGTTTGTTTCTAACAGGAAAGACTTTGCTGGAACTTGTGATTGAGCAGTTTGAAGACTTACTAGTTAGAATTTTACTGCTGGCAGCATGTATATCTTTTGTAAGTATAAAGCAATCGTTTTCTCTCCAAAAAGTTGAGAGTGTTCTATAGATGAGAAACCAGGAAATAAATGATGCCTTTGGGGTTAGAATATTACATATGGAGGTTTCAGCTGTGTTTCCATGATTCTTTTTAAAACCCAGGTATTTTTAAATTACAAAACACTTGAAGCCATTCGTGAACAGAAAATAAATGAATGCCTGACATTTTCAGTGCAATTAGAAATTATTGCCGAATGTGGCAGGGTCTTATTCTTTATCAGCTTTTAAGATCAAAAAGTTCTTTTTTGGAAGGCCATTTCGAGATTGCGTTCTTCTGTTGTGTAAGATCATACTAAGATGATGTTGGGCTCTTTGTAGTCTGTAAATAGAACTTACAAAAGGAATATTCCAGTTGCTCTCTTGTCCTGCTAATGGCAAGGTGACAGTTGTTTCTGACAGTGACAGGAACGCTGACGGCAGTGATGGCACCACTGTTGACCAAATTTGGTCACTGACCTTTAGGGTGGTATATTTATCTAAATTGGACCCCTGTCTTGGGTGACTGCTAGGTTAATAGAACCAAGGTACAGTTGGTTCTAGATCTCAAAAAAAAAACAAAAAACAAAAAACCCAGAGTGTTTTCTCTTGTTCTGGGTGTGCTTACCGGCTGGAGTCCTGTATGGTTGCTAAGGAACTGGTGAAATGCACAGAAATGCAGCAGAAGAAAAGTGATGGGGGTTGGTGACGATATTTCTAGGCTATTAACATATTTTTCTGTTCGATATTTTTTATTGCATTTTTTCTTGGGCAGTGGACTTCTTGGTAGTTTTCCTAAAAATGGTCATGAATAGGACACAGATGTTACTAATCTTAACAGCATGAGATGCCTTTTGTTCTTAACTTACAGTATTTTGTTCTTACAAAAACCATGGGAAGTGAAATTCGCCCAGTGCAATACTTTTTTCAGGCTTTGCAAAATTAACACAGCTTCAGGGTTTCATTTTTATACATTTGTATGTGTGCAGGCTCCAGAGATCTATCTCAGTCTTTTTCACAACCATACCGTAGAGGGCTATTCTGAAAACTAAATAAAGGAAGCAGTGGACATTTCTTTAGATGAAAGGGAAAAAATTGGAAAGAGGTGAACTTTTTTTTTTGGAGTAATTCTGAACACAAATTCTGCCATGAGACTAATATATCAATGCCGTGTTATGTAGCCATTAATCAGTTCTCAGGAATCTTTTCAATGGTTCTCACTGAATAAAATTGAGTGACATATCAAACCATTCAACATCTTGCATTAATCATTCCACACCCCTTATATATCTGTTTTTAACGAATTTACCCCCCACACCAATAAATGGCTGCTGTTTTAACCAGTTAAAAGAGTAATCAGTTGTATTGTAATGGCTATATACAGAACCAGATGGATGCTAGAGTAACGAGGGGGATCGCTTCATAAACTATATAAATGCCTAACCAATGCATTGTATACCTGAAACTAGTATAAAATTAAAACATTTAAAATAAAGGAGTAGATCTATTTGATTAACTAGTTTCAATATGTTGTCGTGAGGCAAAACAAGTTACATATTTGGGCTAGAATAATATTTATATTTAAGCTGGCTACATAGTTCTGAAATAGTCTTAGCTTTGGTAGTTAAAATACTGAGGTTCAATAAGATCATGAGTAGTACACCATTAAATAGCTGGTATATACAATCCAGAGATAAAATGTTGAGTTATTCTGTGTGTGTAACTTAAGGCACTGTTACAACATCAGTGGCATTATTTCAAATAAACAAGCTATTGACTATTTGGCTTGTATGGGATCTTGAGTGACCAGTTTGACTGTTAACATTTTGAATTAATGATGTGTGGAATATTTACGTTGAAGCAATTTATAGTTTCTAGGCATTTTCAAATGAGTTTTAAAAGAAATGCTTCAATTGCGTTGTAAGGTAGGATGTCCGGTTTTTGTAGCTTTAAAGAGCCGTGTTGGAGTTTGAGTTACCTTTTCATAACGACTTGGAGTTATTGCTCAAGGAATGAACTATGTTACGTTTTTATTTTATGGGTTACTAAACAAAAATAACGTGGTTTAGGAATTACTGTTACTTAATTTGCTTGATTTAGAAATGGCAGATATAAAACCTGATTTGTTGATTTTCTTTATGGGGGCGTTGGCACTACTGCTGCATTGTACTTGACCTTTCATTTTTCATTTCTCTGTCTTTCAAAGGTGCACTGAGTCTGGGGATAGTTTATTCCTAGTAGTTTAATAGGAAAAACCCGGTGGAATATTCATGTTCTTTTGGAGAAGTAAATAGGTAGTTTTATATATGTGATAACCATCAGGTTCTGTTTAAGTTAAAAAGAAATGTTAGACTTCAGCGTTTTACTTCAGATACCAAACTAAGTAGTAAACTGTTAACTATAGTTAATATTTTGCTGTGGCAGAAAGAGGAAACTGCATGAATGTTTTACACATGACCTGTAGGGATAAAGTTTGATTCTAATGTTCATCGAAATAGTTTATTTTAAAGGTCACTTGGATTGGAAGAAGTCATCTTTGTATCTACCATTGCATTTGAAGTAACATTAGAAATTTCTTAATTTTAACATTCAGGACCTTCTACCCTTTCACTTTGTCTTTCCATCCTTCTTGGTCACCAACTTTGCCATTTATATAACATCATATGGTTGTTTACCTGGAATGCACCTCCTTCCCTCTTTTTCACTGTTTGGTTAGGTCTGTTTTTTCAGCACCTGGTACGTGGCACAGACACTGGGGATACAGCATCAAACACAACAGACAAAGCCTCTTACCTGGAGCTGACATTCTAGTAGAGACAGATAATAAGTAAAATATGTAATAAACTGTTGGACGGTGATAGTGCTGTGGAGTAGAGTAGAGGGGGAAGAATAAGGACGTATGGGGAAGGGAGTATAATTTTCAGAACAGGTGGCCAGGAAAGGCTTCTGAGAAGCTGACATATGAGAAAAGGAGGTGAGCTTACAGGCCGTATGTGTTTCATTTATCTGAATCATAAAGTCTTCTATGGCAATACAATTTGTGTAAGTTTCTCTTCCCTCCACCTCCATTTCCCCAGCTCAGCTACTCAGAGCAACCCTAAAATGGTAATAGAATTTTCTTAGTCTCAACTTACACTTAACATTTGAATAATTCTCTTTTTTTCCTACTGGATCCTTAAAGGGATTCTTAATTCTTTTTGATAGCCTATGTTATTGCTTTTGATATAACAAATATTTGGGTGAGTTTTATCAGTAGCATTTTCAAAATATGTGAGACTCGTATACTTTGGTTTTCACAGAACAGTATATTCAAGAAGTATTTGATACGTGGTGATTTGTAAATTTTTCCTGTTTCCCTTTAATTTCTCATTTTAAAAAAAGATAAAATGGACAGTTTACTGATTGGTTTAACTAATTTTTTTAGATCCTTTTAAAAATATGGTTTGAAAGGTGAATTATGTGGGGGTTTTTTATTTTTTCTTTGTTTAAGAAGAGTATGCTCTCAAATCTGAAAACATAGAGGCGTGTTTTCACATAAGCTTTGTGTTGGCATCAGAAGAGAATGTTGTCTTAATTCATACTTTTTTTTTAATGGCTGAGAGAATTTTTGTTTCCCACCCCCAGAAAATTGCTATAACATTTACTGGTGAGGTTTTTTTATTCTTGTAAAATGTGTGATTTCTACTTTGTTTTTTAAAAGATTTTTTTGATGTAAATTTCTTCATTTATTGAACCAGTTTCTAAGGATACAAGGAGGAATGCAGACTGGTGCCATCCTCTGAAAAACGTGCTTGTGATCGCGCTCATGTTCTTTTTATGGTCTCATTAAGAGCTCAGCACACTACCAATATATGAGTAACTGAGTCACAGTACTGTGACTGTCTCCTAGTTTACACCGGAACATGCCTTTTTACCTTGAATTAAAATTTGCTTTATTCATTAAAACTGCTCTGCAGCATCTTTTGGCTCTCCTGTCAGAAGTTATTGTGCTATACAAATATCAGTCTTACAGACACCTTACTCCTACCTGATTTAAGCACTTTAAATTGTAGTTGAGCATTCGTTAGCATGTGGTTACTTTGAATAGGATTGAGGAGTTCCATACTTTGAACTTGTGGATAATGTAAGCCCCAGAAGGCATGTAATGTTACTGTACTTAAACAGTGGAAAGCAAAGGGAAGAAGAAACTTTATGCCTAAGATTATCCTGCAGTCGTCTTTTCTTCAGTTTCTAATTGTTAACTGTTGGTGAAGTTGGTTATCTTTTTGTTCTCTTAAAGTTTGTATACTGCCACTTAGGATCTTAAACCTTAGAGGTTTTGTTTCATTCATGTATCTGTGCAATAAATAAATACATAGTGAGCATCAACTGTGTATAAGAGACTCTTCTAGGCTCTTGGGGATACACAGTGAACAAAAGGCAATGCAAACAGATAATCTTTTATGTTCAACCTGTTGTCAATAAACATTTTTCAGAACATTTCGCCCATCCTGTATAAATGTTTTATATAACTTCTTGTATACTGTAATTATGAATTGCCTGTACTCTTAGGCTAATAAGGCATTTTGCATTTTGGTAATAATGTGTCATCCATCCAGTTTCTCCTTTTCTTCTGCCCTCTTCTCCATCTCATGGAGTCTTTTTGTTAGCATCATCCTCCCACTTACACAAGAGGTTTTCTTTACAATAGAACAAAACCATGAAGGATTACACAACATGATTTGAATATAATTGGTTGGATTTATATATAATTGGTGAACCTTTATTTTGGGCTGTAGCATTTAATTCTTTGGGTTATTTGTGGTTTCAAAATAGACATTTTAAAACATATCCAGGAGATCTATCATTGGTTGTCAATTTTAAGCAGGGTTAGCACCATCCTTCTACCCTAAGGGATTTGCCTACTAGTTTCTTATCAAGCAGTGATTAGTATAGCTTTAAAACTTTCAAATAACTGAATGCCTGTGTTTCTCACACATAAACATTTAAAGTCATATAGTGGAAGGAAAGCATTGTACAGGTTAGGATTGTTACATCGCTGATGAACACCACTTGTGCAAAGGGACTACACATTTCTTGAAAAGTAGAGGTTTGCTCTGACAGTCCTGTCACTGCCTTAGTCTTTTTCTTTTCTTCAGCTGTTATGGGATAACGCTTTAAGTTTGTTCCTCAGGCCTAGCTGCCAAGAGGGAAATTCATATCCGCTTTAACAAGGTGTGAAGCTTATCTTAACAGTTGCTAATGCCTCACTGACCTTTTGGAAAGGTCCTAGTTACTCTTCAAGTTGAGCAATTTTTCTCCCCCAAGAGCTAATTAAATTTCTTATTTCTGATACGCTCTCCTTGGCAAATGTGTGGAAGGCTAGTATCAAAGCAGCTGTGATCTTGCATCTATCAAAATTTATAACTTCCTAGAGAAGTTTTCATTTTGGCATTAGGCCTGGCTTTAACACCAGGAATGCCCTGTTGAAAGCCTGCAGCAACATTTATATTCATTCTGGTTTTCTGCCTGTCCTGGTTCACTAGTTTGACGTCAGTGGTGATTGTCATCTACCAGGTCTAGGTCCTTATGTCTCCTGGGTTTTTTCCAGCTTAAATTGGTATTTTTTGTAAATTCATCATTACCTTTTTTTACTTACTAAAATTCATGTTGGGCCTTGCTTTAGTCATCTTTCTGGTTGTTTGCTATTTGTTTAAGTACAAATAGTCTAAGTACAGATAGTTTTAGATCCTTCATTATTGCCATAAATGATGTCAGACTGTTAAAAAATACCAAAAACAGTACTTTTATTGTTTACTAAATAGATCTTTTAAAAAAAGATTTTGTGAAATATGTGAACACAAAGCAATGTTAAAAAAAAAAAAAAGCAACAAAGGCAAATCTTACCTGTCAGGTTGAATCATTAGAAATATTTGACATTCTGGATTGGCAATTTTCCACAAAAATTGGTGGTTAAATTTTTAATCATATTTAAGATTCATTGTGTTGTATTTTCTCTTATCACCTTAGAATTGCTTAATTTTAAAGTACACTGGCTCCTGTAGCTTTTAAATCTTAAAGTTATGGTTGTGTGAGCTAGAAGTTAATTCTCTGCTCATTTTTCTTGGCAGTGTTCTGTGTCCAATTATAACATTTTGGACTTGTGTTATTTCATCCATGTACTAGATGTCATATGGAGGATAACCTTCAAAATACATTCTTGATTATAGAACATCTTGCGATAATTCTGAGATCAGTAATATCACTGAAAATAAGTGGGGCATTAACAGTTTATGTACTTTAAAATTTTGAGTCAGTGATCATTATTTTTACAATGAATTTATGCCACACAATTTTATTTGATATGAATATTACCCAAGTCAACAAAGTTGATGATTGCTTTTAACTTTAATGAAGTCAAAGAAATTTTTATTTCTTCTGAATATACACATATAAAATGAATGAGCTTTATTTTCTAAAAAGTATTTTATTTGGATTTTAAAACAATTATTACATGAAAAAATAAGTTAGTTCAAGGGTATTGTTAAGTCATATAGTTTTGATTCTCAAAACTATTTTGAACAAGACATAAGCTAGTTATTTATGTCATTACATTTTGCCATCATTTTGTTTCTAGGGAGGATAAGAAAAGAGATTTTGCATATCGTGATTCCTTTAGTGCTAGCCCCTTTTGTTGTAAAGTGGCACTAAGCCCAAAAATACATTACAGTTTTAACACATGTCATTTCTCTTTTAGGTTTTGGCTTGGTTTGAAGAAGGTGAAGAAACAATTACAGCCTTTGTAGAACCCTTTGTAATTTTACTTATATTAGTAGCCAATGCAATTGTGGGTGTGTGGCAGGTAAGCAAAAATTACTGCACTGCTAAAGTTTAGTGATTTATGTGGCTTAACTGTGTTGATCTTTCCGTTATCTGTTTTTCCTGATGTGTTTGTTGACTAAACATACCTCTGTGAAATGTCTACATTTGTTTTTTCTTTTGTCTTTTTATTTAATGGCAAAATTTTGGACCTCACGTGCAATACTTTGCTCATGCATACATGAATTGCTCAGTCTTCATGGTACCATGGAATTTAAGAACAGTGGCTGAGAGAAGCTATTTAAGGAAAACCGTAAAATTTAAGAGCCGGTATCTGTCTTTATATTCCCTAGCTGCTTCCTGTGAAAAACTAAATGACACATGTCATTTGTATTCTCCTTAGATTTGTGTGTGTGTGTTGGGGTGTGGAGGTTAGCTATAAAAATGGTCTAAATCCTTAATTGTTTTCTTTTCAGACTTACTCTTGGCCGTTTTCCTTCAGGTGCCCAGGCCTTCCATACTCACAGAATGGAGGCTAATTTTACTTCAGAAACAAAATGAGATTTCTTCCCTCCACTCTCCCACCCCCAGCTCACATAATTGCCCTTATGCACATACCTAATTTCAGGACTAACTTTTCTAGGACTATTGATCTGTTTGAACTTTTTTAAAATTCTAAGACTAATACTTCAAATACTTTAGGTTTTTATGGATATAATCATCCCTTTGAGGACTAAAATATAGTGTAGCTGTCATTCTGATCTTATGAGTAAACATGAAGATCTTTATGTTGTGGAATTATATAGAAAGAGATGGCCTACTTAAAATTTTTTTTTACCCCTAGTTGCCTCCCTTTTTTTACCCCATCCCTAGAAAATTTTAATTGTGCTGTATTTCTTTCTTTTTTTTTTAATTGTTTAAGTACACATGATCCTTGTGAATATTTTAGGCAAAGGAAACTACATAGTATTTGATTATCCTTCTCAAGCTACTAATACGTATTTTTTATTAAGTAATTTATGCCAGTTATGTATTAGATACTTCATATACATTCCCATTTCATCCTTACAGTATCATCTTGTAAGGCAGATGATATTTCCATTGGACAGATATGACATTGATGTTCACAGTGATTAAGTGACTTATCATAGGCCATACAGGTAGTAAGTACATAGAGTATCTGGGATTTGAATCCAGACTCAGGCTGATATGAATTCCAAAGGAAAATTTTACAGCAGTTTTCATAAAACTTTTATATTGTCTTAGTTTAAAAAAAGAATAGTCTTAGGTCTTAATCCTATTTACATAGTATATAGAATGGTATGGGCAGTACTGGAGGGTTCTTGCCTTCTGGAAGAAAAATAATTATAGTGTAGGGTAGTATTGGGTGGTGGGTGGGGGTGGGTGCAGATTTCTGACCAGTGACATCAAGGAAGACTTCTTACAAGCGGTGACAGGCAACTGGGAACTATTGAGAAACAGTTTTATGGGTGGAGGCTGGGGAGAATTTTCCAGGGAGGGAGTGGCATGAGCAAAAAGATACAAACTTTGAGGAATGACACTTAAACCAATTTGGGTTTGAGTGAAAAAGGTGGGAGTTACCCTTCTGTTTGGAGTACGTTAGATATATTTGTATTTCCCCAAATTGACTTGTTTCTCATGTAACCTAGTTATGATGATTAGCTTCCCTTTCCCACCCCCACACTCTGAATATTCCTTTTGATAGTTTGAGTTGGAAAGTGTTTTAAGTGATTTTAATTGGCATCTTTGTCCTTGGTATCTGAGATCAATTATCTTTTAAGTTTATGCTTTTATTTTAAATGTACCTTTGCTAGTTTTTAGTGGGACTAAAATATAGTCTCCTTAACCTTGAGTGATCCAGTTAAATTCTGCCTGACATGACCTTGATGAGGGAGTAAAGGATGTAAAACTGCCACAATTCATAAATTTAAAGGAGGAAAAGTAATTTCAAATTTGACTAATAAAATTCTGAGCATTGCTGCTATTCATTCTATAATATCATTTACATTTGAACTTAATCTGAAGGATCTTAGAGCAGTGACATTGGTTAGGGTTAAATATTTTACTATTTTTGTTCATTATAAGGTGATGCAGATCTACTCATTCTTTAAGCAGATCTGATATGGGATTGAAATTATTTTTATCACCACGTTCCAGGATTTAAGGTTTCCTATACTTTTTTATGGATCTATACCTAAAAAGTGAGACCCTTGTTGTTAGCTTTCAATTTTGTGTCATCTAAATTCTCAGGTTTAAGGATTTTTCATAACAGACCTTAATTAGAGCAGGAATAAAAAATGAGATCACATGATATTGAGCATAAATTCTATCAAGGAAAGGTTAAATTTAAGAGCTTTAGATCGTAGGAGGGCCAAAATGTGAGAGAAATGAAATGAAACTCCTTTTCTTTGTTGAGTAACCTTACCTGGACATGTACTCTGCACACTCGCCCCTTAACTTCGAATTGCTTATTCTCTAAATGAGAACAAATTTGGCACAGCTTTTTTTTTCTTAAAGGAACTTTCCTATAGCTTTTTTTCCCCCCCAACATGACTCATTTTGATTCTATATCTTTCATCTTGAAATTAGGAAAGAAAAACTGCGTGACTTAAGTCTGATTTGGTAAATGTTCCTGTGACTGGCAGTGCTATGATGAGATTTCAGCCATTTAGTGTCCTTTACCACTGGAGAGAGATTTCTTAGCGTTTGTGAGACATAACGTGATTTTCTTAATTCATCACTCATGGCATTTACCATGTGCCGGCACACAGTCTAAGCATTTTACAGACAGCATGTAAATCCTCACAGCCCTTGATGTAGGTGCTGCCAATGTCCTGGTTTTGTAGGCAGTAAACCTGCGTGTCGTGTGACTTATCCACAGTCACATAGCTGTAGAAAAGTCTGGATGGACCTAGGCAGTCAAGCCGCAGACAGTGATGGCTCATGTGAGGCAGGATCAGTTTGAGAAGGTGTAGGTGCGTGTGGCCGGATGTGAGGGAGGTTTCAGTGTGCTTGGGGACAGTGGACTCTAACTGCTTTTCCGCATTATGATTTTATCCCCTTACCTTTCCTGGGCTTATTTTTTTTGTCTTTACACAAAACATAAGGGCCTACTATTCTTTACCTTAACATGTGAATTGTTTACTACAAATGTACTTCTCGTATCTTTGTAAAGTTTAGATTAGAACACCAAAATGTGATTGCTTGGGCTAGAAATAACTTGCAGTGGTAGGCATGTATGTCCACTATTTTTATCATATTTTTTTCCCCTTCTCATTTTTTTATAGGAAAGAAATGCTGAAAATGCAATCGAAGCCCTTAAGGAGTATGAGCCTGAAATGGGCAAAGTATATCGACAGGACAGAAAGAGTGTGCAGCGGATTAAAGCTAAAGACATCGTTCCCGGTGATATTGTGGAAATTGCTGGTGAGTTGAGTTCGTCATTTTTTTTTTTATCTAGATTCTCTATCTGAATGGACTCTTTATGAGGGCTCATAATTGTTTTAAAAATTATGCTCATATGTATCAATTTGGTGCCATCCAAACAAGTCAGGTTTTCTGTAAAATTATTTTCAGACTTTTTTGGCTCTTCATGTTGTGATGCTTTGAATTATTGTTTATTATGGGTGAAACACTAGTGCTCGTGAGCTGCTGATTTGACAATGAGTTATAATGTAGTTTGTTAGAATACTAGTTAATAGCTATGTATTTTTTTCTGTTTTGGTTCTTAGCACAAATGTTAAGTCATACTCGGCAACTGTCAAACTAAGTTGATAGCTAAGAGTAATCTCATGACACTAAAAGCTCTCCTAAAAACACTTTTACGTTACACTCAGCCAGTGGTCTTAGCCTGGGCTCTATAGGTGGGCTTAAGAGTTCGTGAATCCACTGCAGAGCCAGAGCTCTCTGCGGATCTCAAATCTGTATCCTCAATGTTCTAGATAAGTGCCATGTTTCCAGGCAGCCCAGGATGCTCCTGGAACGGCCCGGTCTTTTTCCTAGAGTCATTACATTGGATTATTCGGATCATCGTGATTTTTCACACCCTTCTGAGCTTAGAATACTTTTTAAGTGTCTGTGTGTAAGAGCGAGAGAAAATTATCTCACAGTAATGCTTTTACACTTGTTGGGAAGGTATGCTTTGTCTTTTTTGTCTTAACTCATTTTAATAAAGAATTTAAAGAGCTGCATCTCTTGGCCTGTGCTGTACAGTTTTGGCCTCTGAAAGGAAATTACCTTGTCACAGATATTCTCTCCATAATTTTTGTCATTCTTATTTCAGAAAAAGAATAGTGTTGCCTGTATATCATGTCAGTTACATAGGACTACAGAGTGTGTGGAAATGACCTAACAGTTTACTTAATAGTGTTAACAGAAGAAAAAATTAGAATTAAGTGTTTTGGCCATGGGTTTTTTAAAATTTATTTTGAC
This sequence comes from Macroglossus sobrinus, assembly GCA_004027375.1. Taxonomy (NCBI): domain Eukaryota; kingdom Metazoa; phylum Chordata; class Mammalia; order Chiroptera; family Pteropodidae; genus Macroglossus; species Macroglossus sobrinus. The sequence goes on from PVKZ01001961.1 coordinate 49,639, forward strand.
ATAATTGCAGACTTAAAAGTTCTAAGAGTAGTAAGAGAGTTCCCATGTAGCCTTTGCCCAGATTCTCTAAATGTTAACATCTTATCACAAGTGCTTTATTCTTTCGGTCTCATACATTTTTGTCTGGGCTATTTGAAAATAAGTTGCAGGCACAACGCCTCTTTACTCCTAAATACTCAAGTGTTTATTTTATAAAATTGAGGGCTTTCTCTTAATGACTCCAGTATAATTATCAAATTCAGGAAATTGTTACAATACTATTTTCTGATCCACAGACTTTATTCAAATTTTACCGTTTGTCACAATGAATTTTATAGCACAAATATGAGTTAGGGAATTCTAGCAGTGATGTAGAAAATAGGTCAGAATGGGGAAGGCTGCACATAGGCTATTTTGGTAGTCTAGACAAGAGGTAATGAGGATGAGAGAGAATGAGGGCAGCAGCATTAAGAACAATGAGGGGAAGAGTTTAAGTGATTCTCATGCAGGGGTGCACATCAGAATTATCTGGGGACACTCTAAAAATTCTTTACCAGTCTCAACCCAAAATATTAACTCTCAGTCTCCCTTGCATGGAATTATGATCAAGCATAGTTCAGATTCAGATGCAAAGCAGCAGATTTTGATAAGTAGCATAGATATGGAGGTAGAATGTGGAATCAGCGATACCGGCGGGATTTCTAGTTTAGGTGCCTGGGTGTTGCTGGTGCTAGTAACTGAGGAAGGAAACATTGGAGGGAGATTTTTACACACACGCACACACACACGTGCCATATGTGAAGATGCAGGTAACATCGCCTAAATAGGTGTACAGGATTCTTGTAGATTTTTGCACATTTTCCATTTCTCCAGTTTAACTGGTTAATACACTCTTCAGCCTTTCAAATTAATATTTTAAGAATTTTTATTTTAGGTGGTTTCAGTGTATTGAGTTTATTTGAAAACTTAGAGAATTACCCCGAAAGTGTTTATCTTCAGTCTGCATTAGTAGACGGCAGTGGTCAACAGCAGCAGAGGAAACTGTAGCTTTGATCCTCAAGGCACCTTCCCTTCTGAAGAAATAAACAAGGCCAGCTTCTGTTCAGTGGTGGTGGTTTGATCTTTTTGTTCCTCCTCATCTTGCTTCTCTCTGTCTTTCCCATCACAGTGAGCCCCTCTGACCACTTGATTTTCTCTCTCTCTCCTTCTCTTTCTAAGACCAGTTGATTCTGTCTCCAAAACACACCCAAATTTCTGAACTTCTGTTTCCTCAGGCCCACCATCTCCTACACTGTCACTGTATCATTGTGTCCTAACTTGGCTCTGGCTTCCTTTGTTGTTTTCTTTTCAGTAGGTTCTCTACACAGCAGCCAGAGTGGTTTCCTAAAGATCGTGGTGTTTATTCACCTTTCATTAGTTATTCATTGGCTTCCCTGTTGCACCTAAAATATAAATTCTTTATCCTAAAAGACCTCTCATTATATAGCTCCTACTCGCTTCTGTGATTTCATCTTGTGCCACTCTCTGTGCTCTAGGCCTCTTTACCCAGTCTTCAGTACCACCACACTTGCCTGGCCTGTTTGGGGAGGCTAGGCAAATTTTACGTAATGTACTAATGTCCAATGCGCAGATCTCACAGTGGCAAAACTTGATTGTAACTGATCTACCTGACTTTTCGTGCCCACTGTGAAATTGCATTCCCAACGTGTTGTGTTTTTTACATTGCATTGGATAGTTTACAAAGGACAAAAAACGATGGATCTGTACCATGTGTGACCTAAGCAATCCAGTCTCCTGGAATGTGCCTTAACTTTGTTTGCATTGTGATAAAATGAACATAATACAGAGTTTGCCATTTTAATCCTTTTTAAGTGTACGGTTCCATGGCATTAAATTCATTCACATTGTTGTGCAACCATCACCACCATCCATCTTTAGAACTCTTTCATCTTCCCAAACTGCAGCTCTGTCCCCATTAAGCAGCACTTGCCTTCATCCCTTTCCTTCAGCTTGTGGCAGCCACTCCCTTCCTTTTACTATTCAAAGAAGCAGTGAGTTTAATATTAAAAGATGAGTTTATATCTCTCATCTGAAGAGAACATACTTATTACTGGTAGTTATTCTAAGCAGTACACATTGTGTTTTCCTCTATCTGAACCATTTTGTAGAGTGTGCTAACAGGTCCTGAGAGTTAATACTTTTTTCATCCAGCTCTTCCTCCGCTGTATGCTCATCGCTAAAAGCAGGTGCAGTGGCTGGACATTGGGCTCTTGTATACTACTTCTCTTAGATTTCAATCATTCTGAGGGATATGGAACAGAAGTGCTATAGTTTTAGGTGTGAACATTCTGTTAGACACGACTGTCATACCTCTAGGCAGTGAACACCTTAAAGGCAGAACTGTCAACTGACTGTTGTAATGTTTCTGAGCATGTGATAGCTCTGTGAACAACGAATGAAACTTCCAATCACAAGTATGGCATAGGTTCAGATAATGTAATAAACATATTTATTCTGCAACTTCTGTGTAGAACAGATAATCTGAAGTGTATATGTATGCATTCATTAAAAGCTAAACTTGGTGTGCCGATATTGTAATAAACTTGCAAGTGCTTGGTTTTAACCATCCACCTGTCTGTAGATATGTATTGTTTGTTATTTACATTTTACAGTTGAAAAAACAGGCTTTGTGGTTTACTGCTTCTGTCTTCAACTGCAGTTAATTTGTTAGAGCATATATAGTATACTTAGTAAATGTACACATGGCATGTGCATCAGTCATATTTCAGTTTGTTAGAGGCCCAAGTCACAATTTTTTTTAAACATATAATTCACATGCCATAGCATTCATTCATTTTGGAGTGTGCAAGTAAGTCATTTTAGTATACTCAGTTGTGCTATCATCATCATCATCATCATCATCATCATCATTTAATTTCAGAACATTATCATCCCCTTAAAAGGAAAGCCCGTGCCCGTTAGCAGTCACTTCCCTGCCCTCCTTCCCCTGGCAACTACAGCTTACTTTGTTTTTATGGATTTGCTTATTCCAGACATTGTGTATAAATGGAATCATACAGCACAGGCCCTTTAAGGCTGGCTTCTTTCACTTAGCATCCACGGTGTAGCTCTCTTCTTTATGGCTGAGTGATATTTCGTTGTTTTGATGTACCACTTTTTCTTTATCCGTTCATTAGCTCATGGACATTTGGGTGGTGTCCTCTTTTTGGCTGTTATGAAAAGTGGTACTGTGGACATTCATGTACAACTTCATGTGCGCACGTATGCTTTCACTGTCTTAGGCATACACCCAGGTATGGAATTGCTGGGTCATATGGTGACTATATTTAACGTTTTGAGCAACTTCCAAACTGGTTTTCAGAGTGGTTGCATCAGTTTACATTCCCACCAGCAGTGCATGCAGGTTCCATTTTTTCCCACGTCTTTGTCAATATTTAGGTTTTTGTTTTTATTTTTGTTTTATTTTAGCCATGAAGTGGTATCTCATGATTTTCGTTTGTGCTTTCTTAATTTCCTAATGGATGTTTTTCAGGGGTTCCTAAAGATTTTCTATAAGTTCACAGTATCTGAAAACAAATGTTTTTATACCTGTCCAATCTGAGTGCCCTTTCTTTCTCTTGTCTGATTGCCCTGGCTAGAATAGAAGTGGCAAGAATAGTCATCCTTGTCTCCAGTCTTCTGCCACAGAGGATGATGTTAGCTGTGGGTTTCATAGATGGCTCTTTATGTTGAAGAAGCTTGGTCACAACTTTAATTTGTAGGTTGTCGATATACTCACGTTTAGTCTGTTATGGTGACTTTTTGTGATGATTGTATATTTAGATCCAAATTAAAAATTATCGTTGTACTGGGTTACTAGGACTGGTAGATCACTGAATTGGGTAAAATATAATCCTAAAGCATGTACAATGAATTACATGGAACATTTTGGAAAAACATATTTTGGGTGCTTAACCTGAGCCAAATGGGTATTTATTTAAAGACTTTTAAGATTATACATGTTGAGGCTTTTTAACGTCTGCATTTATTAGAATTAGTAATACAGTTGACCCTGCAATTTGGCATTTAGTTCAATAATTTATTTCTGTGAAACTATAGTAATGAACTTGAATTCTAAATGTACATCAAAATTATTTGTCCAAGTCTTTACTCTCTCCTAGTCTGAAGGCATAAGTGGCACAAATTGTGCTTTTGGACATAACTTTTATACTTTTATTTACATTATTAATTTGAGTGCATTATGTTCTTTCTGATGAATTCAGAAACTGGAGAATATTGTAGACTATTTTGAAGGTGAAAGCAAGTATGATGCTCCTATTTTGATACTTGAAGAAAGAGACTTTTTGTAGGAACTTTGGATGTAAGGATCATGTAACTTCAGGTGATAAAACTTTTTGCTAGCTTCTGGGAGCCATTGATGGTCCTGCTGACCTTTTGAAGGTTAAGACTGAACTAGGTGGTTTTTTGAGGGGGAGTTTTAAGGAGCTAATTAATTTTAGATGTCACTATACTATCTTAATAACCCTTCCAAGGAGACATTGTATAAACATACACAGCAAATGCTTAGGTAAACCTCAGAAATATCTAGAGTGCAGGAGCCAAATAAAATTGATTTGGCAAGTAAAATTATGGAGAAAGTTAGCCACGTATTCATCTTCTGAAGCCAACAGTAATTTTGTATTATCTTAATGCTAGGATAATATTCCTCTGGATGGATGGAAACTAGTAGTAGTAAAATCACATTTAATTTTATGAGAAATGAACATCAGTATTTATAAGTTTTCTGTATTATTTGCTAATATTATCAAAGTGATTCAAGTTTATGATAGTCATAAAAGTCTTAAAGTTAAAATTTTGGAGGTTTCAGCATATGCCCTGGGTAGTGGGGATTGTTTATTGACTTCTTAAGGCCAGTGTTTTCAGGATTGTTTAAAACAGACTTCATGTATCTTGGTAACCCCAGCTGACGAATAACACAAATATATAAATATCCTCATATGACTTCTGTCCCGTAGTATACTCTGGAGCGAATCCTACTTTAAGATTATGTAAGTGGTAGAAATGGCACAGTTTTAATATAATATTAAGTCACATTTGCTTTAGCTTCTAAAGAAATTGATTTTATATTTCCTAAAATGAAGCGTAAATGTTCAGCAATATTGCCAGCGATTTCAAAATTTATCCAATTTTTTTTTTAAATGCCTGTTTCTTAAACTTGGTAACTATTTAAAGGAAGAAAAGTTTCATTTTTGATAGTCAACCCGCAGTAGTGACATTTAGTAACATATATGTAGTGGCATTTCCAAGAGTTGAAAAAAAGACAAAGTTGTAAAATAGAAAGATGACCGATTAATGTAAGAACCTGGATTAGTCTAAGTTTGCATGACACTGAACTAAGTAAATTAACCTCTGCAGAATCAGGTCATTGGAGTAAACACTTTTAAGGAACTTTCTAGCTCTAAAAGATGTTTGGTTCAGATAATGTGGCCATCGTTTATTTACCTAGGCCATGGGTCCAGGCAGATTTCTTTTGCTTTCAGGGAAAAATGGATTGGAGCAGCCTGCCTGAAGTCAGTGGACATTTAATCCATACCTGCCGAGCTCCCTCACACCAGTGTCAGAGAAGTCAGCTCTGTGCTGTAAAGCAGAGGTGTTGGCTAACTTTTGAGGGGGGTTTCAGAGCCACCTCATAAATATTTTGGGCCCCAGTCTCTGTAGAATTTTTTTTTTTTTTTTAAAGCAAGTCTTTAAAAATGTAAAAATTATTCTTGGCTCAAGGGCTGTTTTTAAAACAAACAAAAACAGGCCTTCAGATTTGGCCAGTTCCTTAGAGCAGTGTTACTCTTAACTCCGGGTGTGTGGGGATTTTGTTAAAGTGCAGATTTTTATTGGATTCTGTGGGTCTGGAGTGGGGCCTCATTATTCTGCATTTCTCTCAAGCTCCCCGGTGGACCATATTTTGAGAAGCAAAGCTCTAGAGCAGTAGTTCTTAATCGTTTCTAGGTCACAGTCTCTTTGAGAATTAGTGAAATCTATATATTCTGTCTCCAAAGAGACACATTCAGAATCTTATATGTAATTCCAAGGGTTTCATTTGTCTTTCTCCCCAGAATTCTAACTCTTTGGTTTTAAAAATGAAGTATACCCTATGATCCAGCAATTCCACTTCTGGATATATATCTATCTGAAGGAAACAAAATTACTACCCTGAAGAGATACATTCATTGCAGCATTATTTATAACAGGCAAGACATGGTAACAGCCTAAGTGTTGATTAATGAATGGAGAAAGAAAATATGGGATACACACGCACAATGGAATATCATTCAGCCATAAAAAGAAGGAAATCATGCCATTTGTGGCAGTGTGGATTGACCTTGAGGGAATTATACTGAGTGAAGCAAGTCATACACAGAAAGACAAATACTATGTGATCTTGTTTATATGTAGAATCTTTAAAAAAAAAAATAAAATAAACTCATAGAAGCAGAAGATTGCTGGTTGCCAGGGTCCGAAGGTACAAAATTTCAGTTATAAGACAAGTATGTCCTGGGAATGTAATTCACAGCATGACTAGTTGACAGTGCTGTATTGTATGCCTGATAGTTGCTGAGGGTAGATCTTGAAAGTTCTTATCACAGAAAGAAGTTATAACCATTTGAAGTGATGGATATTAAGTAATTGTAGTACAGTAAATCCTCAGTGTTGTCGGACTTTAACTGCCACTTCAAAGCACAATGACATAGCAAAACCAGTTTTACTATAGGCTAATTGATACAAACAAGAGTTAAGCCCCCCCCAAAAAAAAAGAGTTCCTGCAGGATATTTCTGATTACAAAAAGATCACCAAATTTCTCAATAAAGACCCACAACACTTCTAATATGAAACATTGAAATAAATGTGAGCTATACTTACATTTAAGAAAGATTAGTAACAAGTGCATTCCAACCCTCTTATTCCAGTTCTGGATTGCGGGGTGGCTGAAGCCTGTCCTGGCAGCTCAGGGTGCAAGATGAGAACCAGCCTTAGACAGCAGGAGACCCTTCTGTCACAGGGCACACCACCCACACCCGCATGTCCATTCAGACTGGACAGTTTAGACAGGCCAGTTCACCTAACGTGCACGTCTTCGGGATGTGGGAGGAAATCGGGGTACCTAGAGAAAGCCCACGCAGACATGGGGAGAATGAGAGCTCCACAGAGAGATCCTCAGCCAGAATCCATTTTTGTTTATCGTTACAATGAAATGATATTGAAAGAAACGATGTTATTTGAGGACCTGCTGTAATCATTTTGTAATATATAGATATATCAAACCATTATGTTGTATACTTTAAACTTGTACAGTGTAATATGTTGGTTTATATCAGTAAAACTGGCAGGGGGGAATAAAGTACAGTTAAATTATGTAATTAAGTAAAATGTGTGGTTAAGCGATTTTTACATAGTGTCACTGGGACAATGTTAGAGTAAACGGTTTTCAGCTGTTCCTAAAATGATAACCATGAATCATGATAAGTCCAAGTAAGGCGGTGAGAGGGTCTGTTCTCTTTTGCCTTTTCCCCCGCATGGAGTTGTTTCACGACGAGAAGGATGGGAGGAAAGGGGCTTGGGAGAGGTGTCGATCGGAGCCATCTGTATCTAGAAAACAGAAATCATTGTTTTAGTTCTTGTACGTTTTATCTGTTTTACAAACAGACACACGTTCTTACTCTTACGAACCTGTGTATAGGCAGGAGAGCCAGTAGTCTAAAACAGATTAACGTGGCTGTATTAGAAGCAGAGTTTTGAGACTCAGGGCCCTTCATTCAGCGTTGTCAGGGTAGCTAAGACGTTAAGAACCTCAAGAAGCGGCGAACTCGAGGTCTCCCCTACCTGTCACATCGTGACGGACCAGTTGATCTTGAAGCCTCACCTGAATTTCACGCAGCTGCCATTCCTTAGTTTCCTGTAATCCCCACCTCTCCACTCCCTGTGACTCAGGGGTAGTCACAGTACCAGTTAAGCACATACAGCCTTTCCATCCTTTCCTCTACGATTCAGCTTTTGGGAAAATTAGAAGAAACCACATGGTATGTGTAGAGGACACATTTCCTGAGTGTTACACAAAGCCACCAATATCAGATTCGACTCTAGAAATGTAGAACAATTTATTTTGAACGTAGTAAAAGAATTTTGAAAAATAAAGTACTTGGTGTTACCAGTGCTCATAAAAATACAAGACAGAATTTGGTAGAAGTATTTATTTGTAGGAAAATTCTTGTTTGAGTCTATTCTTTAGAAGTCATCTAAGCACACAAAGATGTTTACCATATAACATCATAATAGGAAAAATTAGAAACACATAGGTGGCCATGGAAATGGTAACTGATTTTTAGTCCTTAGTACGGCTATTAAACACTGACCTTGAGCAACTTAGTTTTCTGTGCCTCATTTTCCTCCTGTGTAAACTGGAATGAAGATAGTCACACCTAAGAATTATGAGGATTACAAGTAACCCATAAAGCCCTTGCAGCAGTGGTTGGTATAGAACAAACATTCTCCAAATTTTGGTGGATATTGAAAAAGGATGAGATGGGTAAATATATATGAATGTCAAAGGTTTGTGATTTTAATGAAGTTTTAGAAAGTCATCCATAGAGGAAGGTCTAGAAGGGAAATGGTGTTAACGGTTGGATATTACTTGTTGGATTAGGGGAGTGAGTGATGGGTTGTCACTTTTTAAAAGCATGCTTTACTTGTATGAGAAATTGTATTCTTGCTTAGTGATAAGCTGCCTCTGCAGCATCTAATGTAACATTCTTCAGCTTGATCATTATCGTAAAGTAAGTCTGCTGCTTGTTTGTTAAGGGAAATATGTGTAGCTATGTACTTCGTTGACAGATTAAATTTTATTTGGCACCCAGTATGTGCCAGCACAGTGCCAGGGACTAGGAAATGAGTGGTGACTGAGTGACTGCCCTCAGGGAGCTTTTGGTCTAGTGGGAAAGACACATCAAATTTGTAGAGTGGTGAGTGTTAAGAAAGGAGAGGGCAACTCCGGGCTCGTCGTGAGGGAGACCAGCCTAACCTCGGAATTCGTGGAAAACCCTGCCGTTGGGGGAGGAAGGAGGGTCTGTGAAGACTCCTCTTCTCCCCGAAGACTCACAAAGCACTTCAGGGACTGAAGACGGTTGATGGTGTTTGAAGCTTGGAGGGGAGGGAAGTGTGGTAAGGGCCGAGCAGCAGTTGGCTCACGGAGGGTGTTAGGAACCATGGTTAAGACACGAAGCTTTACTTCGAGTCTGGTAGGAAGACATGATTGAAAGATTTTAAACAAGAGGATGCTATTACATTTACATTTGTAGAAGATGAGTCTCATTATAGATAATACTCTTCCCATTGCACCCCATCTCCCCTCCCCCCCAAGAAAACGATTGGGAACAAACATGATATACTGTGGCAGTTCGTAATGTTTCTTCTCTGCTCACCCTGAGGTCTGGGAATAGTCTTAAGTAGGCAAGTAGGGCACCTCAAGTGAAGACTTTCATTCACTCTGCCTGTCTACAAAATGTATGACTTAAATTAAAAACAAATTGAAAATGTTTGAGTCACAGTTAAATGTTTAAGTAATTTAGATAATTCTATTATGGCTTGCTCTTCCTAGGAGCCATTTAAATTAAGAAACAGTGGCATTTAGAAGATAATTTCTAATCTTACATGTAGTTTTCTTTTAGAAAAGATTTGAATAACTAGTGGAATTTGCTACAATAAGTTAGAATTTTTTTTCTTATGTATAGCCAATTCATAAAAAGGCTTTTCTACTGGTTTTAACCACCTGTATTTATTTTTGATGACATTGTAAAATTGTTTAAGTATCATGGCTTATAAACACTCCTTCCTAGATTTTCAGATCCAGCTTGTGTTCAGTTCTAAAATGTGGCAAAGTAATAATTTCCTTTTTAACATTTACTTACATTCTTGGTAACCTAGCATAATGTAGACATTGAGGATTTTTTCCAGAGTGGAAATCTATGTTGTGATAGCAGGTTAAAGATCTAAAGATATCATTAAGGAACCAAGAGCTGAATTTGAAAAGTGTCAGATGTTAAACAAATGGAAGGTAGTTTATAAAAGAATTTATTCTTTTCTTATACTGCTGAACCCGAGAGACAGAGGAAGAAAGTTTCAGAGGAAAAAAATTGCAGAACATCCCCTTGGCAGGAGTAAGAATTTTCCACTACCACTCGCCCTGAGGGCATTGACATGCCCCATCAGGAGAACAGTACTGGGTGTAATCATCAGAACAGCTCTGCCTGCTCCTCACACACAAAACCCTGTCTGAATTCACAGGAGTCTGCAGACAAAGGAAAATTATGTCTTGGTTTGAAAAGTATTTGTTGAATCTTTACTTTTATTGATCTTTTAACCTGCTTAGAAAACCGACTTCCCTAAGAGACTTAAATTGACTCAAAGGTCACAAAGCGGAGTCGCACAGCGAGTTAAAGCAAGTTTTTTTTATTTATTCAGGTTCCTTAGGCAAGATAGCTTAACTTAACCTTAGTTTCCTGTCTAAATGAGAACATGGATCGGTCAAGATGATGTGAGGGTCTGTCTAGTTAAGAGAATGCTAGACTATGGCAGGATTTTAAAGCCAGTTGCGAGTTATGCTTCTTTAGTACCTTTCCACAGAGAGATCAGTTTCTAGTGGCATGAGAAGGATAAAGGTACAGCTGTAAGGTAGCAAGCATATTTCCGAGTGTTGAGGGACTTCGGGTCCTGGCCTGGAGCTGGCAGACGTGGCATGTGAGAAGCAGCACCTGTATAGACTGGTGTAAACCCTCAGGGGTCTGGCTGCAACTATTATGGTGGTTTTTTTTTTTTTTTCTTAAGTTTTAGTGTGTTTGGAGAACTTTTTAAAATACTAATTCCTAGACCCCACCCCAAAATGCATTGAATCTGACATGAAGAGCGGGTCCTGAGATTCTGCAGTTTTTAAAAGGCCCCCAGATCCGTCTTTTAATTCCTAAGTCTTTCATTGTCTCCCAGTTAGAATGGCTGTTTTAGAATGGAAGAAAAGTTGGGAATTTGAGATCAGTTTTTAAGGGCTTCCCCTGTTATTTGTTTCATTAGCATTTGACATTTGAGTCATTCTGGACTCTTTGGCCAACAATTAAATGTATATCAGTACCATTTCTGTACAGCAAGGAGGCAACCTTCATATAATTAAAATAGAACTTTAGGGGAAAAGTGGCTGGTTTCTTTATAGCAGTAAAATTATAATTTTTAATGCTGCATATATTTATATGTGTGTGTGCGTGTATGTATGTACACACCTTCAGCTGATTCCACGTTGAACTAATAGCTAACATGTTGACTGTGTTACCCCAAAAAAGAACTTAACTTTGGTATTTATTGTCTTAAAAATACATTTTTTCTGCATTTCAAGTTCTCTGAGCCTCTACTGAAACAGCAAAATAAATGCCAAGATACTACTATTAGTTTATCTTCGGTTTGAATATTAGATTTGCTGGCCTCAAATGTGGCAGGTATGTGAGAGTATGAGCTGGGGGGGCTTGTATATGAAATTGTTTGATTAGAAAAAGGAATTAAACTTTCAGGGTAAAAGAAACGCCCTGCTTTTCATTGCCGATGTGTTAGCTGCCCCCGTGTGGGAATGTGGTAGTGCTTCTAGGCTGTCGTGAGCTCTGCCACACTCGGAGCTTTCTGCTCCTGTAGGATCATGACGTAAAGTGCCACAGACATCACAGGAACATTTTCAAGTAAATTTTCCATTTAGGTTTACAGGCTCATCATTGAACTTGTATTCTTTTCATGTTCAGGGTCATGCGGGATAAAATTAATTGTGACAATCAGAAATAATACAGTAAAAACATTGAAGTTGGTTTTAAATTGTATCTTCACGGGCATTTTAGCTGGTGGAGGTCACGAAAGTTTAGAATGTGGTTACTTTACAGTAGTGTGAACGGGATTACATTAACACGAAAGGTCTGGCTCCTTCTGTCTGAATGTTGCTGTTTGTTGCATAAGCATTCCCAGCAGCAGTTTCACATTAACTTAATGTGTCCCTGCAGTCACACGCGAGTGATCTTTGCCTCTTGAGATTATGTATTGGCAGTCCCCGTGCCACATTTTCTACTTGGCCTACAGGGTCGTTTCATGAACTGGAGTTCAGAAAGCAAACCATCCTCTCCCTGAATTTAAAGTTCTGAAATGCAGAAAAATCCGAACTAAAATTGAAGGTTTAATAAAGAAATAAATCTACTTCTCAGACAGACTGGTTGTTTTGCCAGTTTGCATATAACCAGTGACAGAGTTACAATTCAGTATGTAGGGTAAGTCTGGAAAATGAAGATTTGACATAAAAATACCATATGCAATTCTGGGGGGAGTCTGTACTTACTTATTCTAATTTTTAACTGTCCTTGTGTAAGACTTCCCAAAACTACCTTAATTATCTCTTAGAAAGTCAGAGAAAGCTGTTGTACATTTATTTTTATCGTTCAGTGTTGTTGGTACTGATGTGTACTCATTTAGGGTTTTGAACACAATGCCGGGCACTTTTCATTCTCTTCCTTTCTGTGCAATCCAGATCTCATGTCTGTCTAGCCAAAGAGCTTTTATTATGCTGTGGATAAGTCAATTATCTTGCCCACTACTTTAACAGATTTTTATATGTTTGTGCTGTGTATGGGCTATTTTCTTTAAAAATTGTGTTTTATTTAGAGACAGATTCATCTCTATGTAACATGATTGCAAAAGTTCTTACTTGAGCTGCTTTTTTTCCTCCCCTATTAGTTGGTGACAAAGTTCCTGCTGATATAAGGTTAACTTCCATCAAATCTACTACTCTGAGAGTCGACCAGTCAATTCTCACAGGTAAGTACTGGAAGGTCATTGGATTTCTGAAGCCTCTCTCAGATCCCATGCTAATTGAGTCACCTCCTGTCCCACGGTCCCTTGATGGTATCTCATCTTAAACCTCTCCAAGATATTTATTTCTTAATGCCTTATCAGTTTGACTTTTTGTCAGTATATGGGGTTTAAAGGTATGATTTAATACTAACGGCTTTCATCTCATAAAGCCTCTACCTTTTAATTTTATCAAAAATCGGTTTTAATTCAAAACACCATTATGTTTTTACTTTTTAGAAAACATTACAAATTCCTTCGTTAGCAGAGATAATAATCCTATGGTTGAAGTGTTGTCTGTTTTGTGGAAAGTGAATTACTTATTTAGTAAAAGGAAAAAAGTCTCCAGAGCTGTGATTTTTTATTGTTGTTGGAGGAAAGCTAATCTCACATTTAACATACTTTGCAATAATCAAACATACAATTAACAAAAGTTAGCACCCCCAAAATGGGAACGTTTTACAACCTAAAGTTTGCACATTTAGATTTGATATTGTTTGGAACATTTTCCCATTTTTGTTTAATAAGGGCACAGACTAGGGTGGAGGGTTCATATTAAGGGAAGTAAGGTGGTCAGAAGATTAACTTAAACACAATGCTAATCTGAATTAAATAGAGAGTAAATACAGAATACAAAGATTATTGAGATTTATCTGATTATCAGTTTTAAAAAGCAACTGATGTCATAGAGGTGATGTAAGTAACCTGGGTTCTGTATTTTTTGTTTCTTTATGCAAAGCTTATCTAACTAAAACTCATTAGCAGCAACAAGCTGGAAGCTGATTAAACCATAAAATGATGGATTAATCAGATTATATGTATGAAATTCTCATAATGTGTCTACGGAAATAATTACCATTTTAAAACTTTCCATAGAAGTTCTTGATTATCAGATTTTTTATTAAATAATTATATGGTAGTTTTAGGCTAGATTGAAGAACTGGATTGTTTCTGTCAAATGTCAGTAGTAAAGTTTGCTATCTGACATTGGAATTAACAATTCGGTGCCATTTTTTCACATCACTCAGACTGACATATTTCATAAAGTCGAAACCAAATTCAACAAGACATTGTAAAATTTCTAAGATGTAGTCCTTTGTCACATGTGCTCATTTTAGTGCTACTGCTATTTGCTGTTTGCAGTTTTGTTTCATTGAAACACAATGGTCTAGTTGGTACATGCAAATATTTCTAAAATAATGTTTTCATTTCTCATCTTCGACATTGTTAACAACAGGCTTCCCAAGTGTGTGATTCTCATTAATCATACAGCGTATCTAGAGTTCAGTCCACCAAAAGTGGACTCCTTTAATGAATTGTTTACCTCTAATGAATGGGGCCTTTTATTCCTTTTCTTTAGAGTGACAGTGGCATGAGTGGATGAGGGTTCCCAGGTTCTAGATGTGGATCGCACAAGTCTAATGATCCCTCTGTCTCACACCCTGCCTAGGTGAATCCGTCTCTGTCATCAAGCACACTGACCCTGTGCCTGACCCACGGGCTGTCAACCAAGACAAGAAGAACATGCTCTTCTCCGTAAGTACTTTGTCAGATGTCTTTTTCTTTGGAGACATTCTAGAGTTTCAGGTCTGCAAAAAGTTTTTTTTTTCTCTTTTTCACTGTCTACCTCAGTGGTGAGACTTTAGAAGGTGTTGGCTGTTCCTTTGAAGGACAGCCCCACTCTTCCTAGTCGGTGTCAGCTGCCAGAAATCATCAGGAACGTAGAATGGTGGAATTGTGACCTAGATGCCTTTTGTTTTACTTGACAAGTTCTCAAGGATTAAAATGAAAAGCTCAGATCAAACATCTTTGAACTCTGTATCTGTAAACGTAGTAGAAAAGTAGATTGATTTGGAAAAGGCTTAGCCTATAAAGGATGTTTTCAAAATGATGTGGAGGATACCTGTGTGGGTTCACAGGAAGGTATGTGTTTAGAGAGAGATCAGATGTGGCAAACCATTAATATAATTGGCGAGTCTGGGTGAAATTCAAATGGATGTTCATTATACTACTTCAATTTTTCTGTTAATTTTTTTTTTTTTTTGAAATAAAAAGTTGGAAAGCTTATAGACTTTGCTCGTTCAGTATATATGCTGCTGAAGTGAGCACAACTTTGCTTTTTCAGAAATTTAAAATGATATTTCAAGTGGTGGGCTTTTGTGCGTTGATAAGGGAGCCTAACCACCCATCGTAAGTAAAGTACTATAGAGTTAACAATGAAAATAACAAAGCCATATCATTCCAGCACTAGAAATTAACGTGGGGTGGGGAGAGAACTCTCATACCTGAATTCATTGGTTTCAGAATGCCAGTGCTTGAGTGGGGTGTTCAAGGTAGCCTATGGTGCTGCTGGTTGCCCTTATTAGAGTTAGAGCCAGAGGTGGAGAGTGCTTAGGGTTAAGATCCGTATGGAGTTTGAAAACAGTTGAGAACACAGCAGGATTAGAGCACTGCTCCAGCCCAAAGCTAGTCCGTAAGCCAGGCTCAGTGTTACGAACGGAGGTTCCAGGTGGGTCAGTGTAGAGTTGCTCTGGGGAGAGTCGGTACCACATGGAGTAAGAATCAAGGAGGTACCCCACTGCCTGCATGAGCTATTACTCACTATCAGAGTTGGGTGACTGGCTCTCTAGTGCAAATCCACATGAGTCTGAGTTTACTAGTCAATATTTGAGTTGGGTATGGTATTAATCTTGTAACCAGGTCTCCGTTTCTGTCCTAGGGTACAAACATTGCTGCTGGCAAAGCCATGGGAGTGGTGGTGGCAACTGGAGTTAACACTGAAATTGGCAAGATCCGGGATGAAATGGTGGCGACGGAACAGGAGAGAACCCCCCTCCAGCAGAAACTGGATGAGTTTGGGGAACAGCTTTCCAAAGTCATCTCCCTTATTTGCATCGCAGTCTGGATCATAAACATTGGGCACTTTAATGACCCCGTTCATGGAGGCTCCTGGATCAGAGGTGCTATTTACTACTTTAAAATTGCAGTGGCCCTGGCTGTAGCAGCCATTCCTGAAGGTCTGCCTGCTGTCATCACCACCTGCCTGGCCCTTGGAACTCGCAGAATGGCAAAGAAAAACGCCATTGTTCGAAGCCTCCCCTCTGTGGAAACCCTTGGTTGTACTTCTGTTATCTGCTCAGACAAGACTGGTACGCTTACAACGAACCAGATGTCAGTCTGCAGGGTAAGTGGGAGTGAGTTAAAATCTTTCCTGTGGATCGTTTATTCTTAGTAAGAATATGTCGTCATGCCATCAGAAGCTTCGATTTATAATTCGATACCTTTTTACGTGCCTTAAACAGATTGGGTTGCATGGTAGCCTGAGCCCAAGATAATTTCTGATACTTCAGAGGAATTAATCAATTCCTAAAACTATTTCATGAAATAAAAGGACATCTATATCACTGATAAACTTGTATTGGGGAAGTAACTGGGGGCTGTCTATAAATGTTAGGTGACTATGCCCCTTTCGTTCCCTGCTCCCCTTGTCTTCGGAGTGTCTGTCTGTCAGCAGACAAGCTTCCAAGGAGGAGAGTTCTGTAAAGCAGCTGGTTACCTACCTACCTACCCAAAGTTCTGATCGATGTTTCCATAACACATTGAGACAGGCTTTCTTCCTGAAAAGTAAATAATTGCCTTTAACTTTGTTCTGTGTGTTCATCTTTTCCTTTCTTAGTTGGTTTTGACAATTACTTGGTAAAATAAACTGTTCAAACCTGCCCTTAGAAAAATAAGAACTAAAGAAATATAATAATGAGTTCTTTTATATAATTCAATTCCCCTAAGTTTTATTTAAACAATTTTCTAGAAGTCAAAGTATAATTTTCCAAAAAAAGGTACACAGTTTATACACATACTTAGTTGACACATGTCAGAGATCTCTTTGGCACATTAATTAATGAGAGAATCATTAAGATGGTCAAACTGATTACAAGAGCATTTTCTCAAATGCTCACGATTAGAACTGCTGTATGTTATAAAAACTGGTTAATAACCTATAGGGCAGTAAAACTTCTAGGTTATCTTTCCTATAGGCCACAAACCCACAACTTTACATAACATGAGCCCTTAATAATAAGTATAATAGTTTTTTTTAGAACACTAAATCTTTGGGCCTGTTACTGCTTTTGAAAGACACTGAAAGGACATGTGGTCATCCTCTTGGTCTTCTCTCTGTTTTTGAATAAAGTTTTTTAGCATCGGAAATTGGTTTTGTCTTCATACAGTTAAACCCTCTGAATCTTTATCCTGCCAAATTTAAATTCTTGATGATTTTTGTATACACATACACCCAATTCTTTCTGAAGTCCAAACCCAGACTTAGAACAGGTGTTTAAAACAGGTTGGGGTGTTCTGTCTCTCAAGTTGGTAAGCTTCTGGTTTGTCTCGGTTTCTTCTGTAGATTCAGAGTTTAACTGAGCTACCTACATTCTCATTGTTTGGAACCAGTAAAGGTTTCACGAATCTGCTAAAAGCTTAGGTGTATGCTAAAAGCTAATTATTTGGGGGAGAGAAAGGGAATTTCATGTTACCTGTTCAGTTTTGCCCAGGAAATTGTTTAAACTTAGCCCAAAAGCCTTCATTCCTTGGACTAAACCTTTATATCCATGAAAGTGGGCAGTGTGTGAAATTGTAACCTTTAAAAATTTTTTAATTTCAAAGTCTTAGCGGCAAATCAGATTTCAAACTTGATAAAATAGAGTCCATAATAAAATGTATTGTTGTTCTTATATTTTCCCTTAAATGGTTTTATTTAAAATGTTTTCTTCTATTAAAGAAACAACTTGCCTCTGTTCTGTTCTTGGTGACAGAAAGCTGATGCTAATCAGTATTCTATAGGAGGCTTCTTGCAGTGGATTGCATAACTGCCCTTGACTTAAGGATGCTTTCATCATGCAGCTTAGGAGCTGCATGGTTTACTGGCTCCCAATCCCAAGTGCCAAAGTGCATTCAGATTTAGTTAATGTGGATTAAAATTCTGAATGTCTTAGAATTTCTATTTTGGACTGTGATATAGACCCAGAGAGTTTCACTTTTTATAAACAATACCATTAAAGAAAATGCATGGTGTGTAGTAATAATACTGGCAACTTGCTTTGTTATTGCTTGGTGCAGTTAAATTTTCACTTGTGATTTTATTTGAATCATCTGGGTAATCCTGTTTAATAGGTTAGAAAGCTAAGGCTCTGAGCTGTGACATATCTGAAGGTCACACAACTTTTAATACAAAGATAAATTTGGAGTTTCTTACAGGAAAGTTTAGTAGTTAAACCTTGGTCCTCTCTCTTCCACTCAGTAATTGTGTGACCTTGAGCATATCCTTCAACCTCTCTGGTCCTTTGTTTCCTCTTCAAAGATGTTACAGCATCTTTGGAAAGAGCTTTTTGACAAGCTTCCATTTTTAGGTGTTGTATCTGTTAGAAAAAATTGTTGGGGTCAGTGATCTTGCTGCATGTGACCTTGGACATGAATCTTTTCCTCATTTGACACACTGATGTTTTAAATTTCTTTATGTATTTTGGTTTTTTAAAGAAAAACCATTTTGTAATTACTCATAGTTTTAGTTCACTTCCACAGTTGATCTGAGTTCTGAGTACACTTTTGCAATGAAGCTTTCAGACTTTAGAAGTATGTGCTGTATAACCAGCAAAACTTGCGAGGCAAAATAAGTTATTTTAAAATAAAGATAGCTGGTTTTCTTACTGGATATGAGTTGGGATGCTCTGAAAAGATGTTTTAAATATTAACATGGTTCTCTTTTATTTTAATTTAACATTTAAAAATTTCTTATTGAGGAACGGTTTGATCATATTCTTAATTGCTCATATGTCTTAGAGATTTTGGCATGATATAAAGTATGGTTTGAAGTAGCACTCTGGTGTGTGTGTGTGTGTGTGTGTAGATCTTGACAGTTTCAATTTGCAATGAAAACCCAAATCTAAATCTTAGTCTTCCAAAATGGGCTTCTAAATTATAATTGGTAAGCAAACCAAGAAAACCTCATCTTTAAGAAACTAGCTCATGTCACCTTATTCTATAAAATTAAGTATTTTTTCTTAAGCATGCTTCATCTGTATTGTCTTGGTAGTATCAGATTTAGCTCTGCAGTCTCCTTAACTGTATACATGTAGTTGTGCCGCTTCATAGAAGATGAGCTATTGCCACAATAAAAATAAGTGGGAAGGAGCAGAGAAGCAATTTATCTTTACTCAGGGAATGTTGATGCAACTCTGAAATGTGAGTTTATTCTTCACAGACTCTTGGCTCCAAGGCAGGACTGCCTAATAACCACCTTCTCAGCCAGCCATTTGGACTTTGGAATTGGGAGCGTTCTAGAGTGCTGCTGACCCATAGTCCACATACTCGGGTTTCATGTGGGTTGTCGCCTGTGTCTTTGGTGCCACTGCTGCTGACTGTTTCTTCAGCACCCCAGTGGTGTCGGTCCTTGGATTGTTAGATGGACGGGGGAGGCAGTCTTGAATAGCCTCTCGTTGGAATAAAGAGCAATACTTCCGATGCTGAGCTTCAATTAATAAGTTTCATTAAAATTGTTTTCTTAAATAAGGAAGACCTTTTGTCTTAGCAGAGGTTGTTTTTCTAGTATACTTTTATACCTTTTAAACGCTTACACTTTTCTTTCCCCATAGATGTTCATTCTGGACAAGGTTGAAGGTGACACTTGTTCCCTTAATGAATTTACCATAACCGGATCAACGTATGCACCTCTTGGAGAAGTGTGAGTGAACCCTTTCTATCATTCAAAGGATCATTGTGGCAGTTTGGTACTTGTATAGATTTTCAGTGTGCCTGAAAAAGTTAAAACAGCTTTTTGAATGTGGCTCATGGCATAAGTTACTGCGGTAGTGTCTTCCCGTTGGAAGCCTAAATTTTTAAGTGGGGTTTCTGTTTGTTCTGTATTGATAGCAGTGGTAGAGGAATTTCACGACCTAAGAATTTCTGGTCTTTACCGTTTGATTCCTAATGTCAGAGACACATCCAGCAGCAGATTTCTAAGATCCATCACTCAAATTATTTTGCCAGTCTGTTCACAAAATTCTGTTTATATTATTAAATAAATAAAAAATCAGTAGCGATGACCACGCTGATTTTTCTTTTACAGGCATAAAGATGATAAACCAGTGAAATGTCATCAGTACGATGGTCTTGTAGAATTGGCAACGATTTGTGCTCTTTGTAATGACTCTGCTTTGGATTACAATGAGGTAAGTCTCCTTATAAATGAGAAACTAGACATGACTGTTCCTAGTTCGAGGGTGGGGTGGGTGAATGAAAATCCAGCCTTCCTTCCTCCTTTTTGAAAATAAGGGTTCCTGATTTTATTTCCCCTTTCCATTCAAGAGCCTATCTCTGAGTCAGCAGGACCTGGCCACAGAATGCTGGGGGCCTTTCATGTGTCCTCTGTGACTGAACTAGGAGTTGGGGTTTACGTGATGTTCTCATCTGTTTACAGTTTGGTTACTATAAAGGAATAAAACCTGGGTAGAAATTGTTTTTCTGAAAGTAGAGGGTCTCGATCTAGCTCTTTAAGTGTTGTATTCTTGAGAACAAGCTGAGGTTTAGAGGGTTGTTTTGATGATGATGAAAATAAAATGATATAAAATTTAATGAACAGAAAACATTTTTCCTCCCTTTTTAATTATAAATAGTAAGATAAATCCTTTGGTTTCTATCTAAAAGGCATGCCACCCCCATAAGTAACAATGTAAACTCTGTAGATAAGTAATGACATGGAATTCTAAGTACTATTTGAAAGCTGTATATGAGTTAATACTATGATTAGTGGCTTCGTATAATTAAGAGAAATGAAAAACCAAAATTTAAAAAGAAGATAAAATGCACATCTATGCTTTGTCTAGATTTTTAATTATCTGGATCATGTGCCCCAGAACAGAACAGAAATGGTCCATAGAATAATGATGCAGTGGAGGACAAATTGTCCTTCTATGGAAAAGTCTTTATTAGAGAAAAATGTACTTGTTTACTACTTTTCCCTTTTTGCACTTCTGTGTTTTCACCAATACAGGCAAAGGGTGTGTACGAAAAAGTTGGAGAAGCTACAGAGACTGCTCTCACTTGCCTGGTAGAGAAGATGAATGTATTTGATACCGAATTGAAGGGTCTTTCTAAAATAGAACGAGCAAATGCCTGCAACTCGGTCAGTATTTGAACTTGGTGTATCGTTCATGCTGCTCCTCACTCATACCACATATTTACTCCCTTACTATCTTAGACAGCTAATTATATACCTTATCTCCTCAGACTTGTGATACCTCCGTCCCCATATTCACTCCCAGGTAAAATGATCTGGCGGGCTATCTGAAGAAAATTAATCAATAGATAATTTCCACATGCACCCATCTGTGACCATAAGGTCTGCCTTCTCCCGTGGTGCTGTGAATAGACTGTCCTTGCTCCCAGCAGAAATCAGCTGCTCGTGCAGCAAGCCCAAACATCTCTCCTGCTTTATCCATTTTCCACCTGCTGGATCTTCCTCACCTTAAAGCTTTCATCTTAAAGCTTTCTTCTGACTTTATTTTCCCCTTCAGCACCCTAATTATAATGGCACATTTAAAGTACATGAAGCAAAAATTGACAAAAATAAAAGGAAAAATAGATCCACAATTAGAGTTGGTGATTTTAACATACCTCTCTCAATAACTGATAAACAGATGAAAAAATCAGTAAGGATATGGAAGATTTGAACAGCAGTGTAATACACTTGACCTAATCTTTCTTTTATGCTGCTTGTAATGTGTACTTCTAGGGCCTAAAGAACATTCACCAGAATAGAACATATAGCTGGTCCATGAGGCAAGACTCAAAATTTCAAAGGATTGAAGTCGTGAAGATGGTTGCTGACCATAATACAATTAAACTAGAAATCAATAACAAAAAGACATCGGGCAAATTTCCCAAATATTTTGAAGTTAAACAGTACCATTTTAAATAATTCATAGGTGAACAAGGAAATCATAGTGGAAATTAGAAAATATTTTTAGCTAAACAATGTTGAAAACACACCATATGAAAATTGGAAGTTGCAACAGAAGCACAAGTAACATAACTTTATAAACTGACACAAGAAAAATGGAATAATCCTGTATCTATTAAATTAATTGAATCTGTAATTCACAACCTAACCCCACAAAAATTCTTCAGGCCCGGTTTTGCCAAACACTTAAGAAAGAAATACTAGTTTTACAGAGAAAAAGGAAGATGAAACCCTTCTCAACTCATTTGATGAGGCCAGTGATACCAAAACTTGACATGAATATGACAAGAAAAGGAAGCTACAAATTAATATTCTTTATAATATAGATGTAAAGATTCTCAATATAACATTGACAGATCAGATCTAATAATATATAGAACTGTAATGTATTCTTCAAACAGAATTACCACAGCTCAGGCAAGCTTAACATTCAGAGGTGAATGAGTGTGGTGGCAGTGGTGGAGGGTGCAAAGCCACATTGACACATCTGTTGTTAGTTGGTGTGACTAAATCCCTCAGAGGCACATTGAAGCTTCAGCTTCACAGAAACTGAGGTTTAGAAGTGTTCGATTCTAACCTATAACTATTCAGCTATTCAGTGAAGGGAAACAAGGAGCATGATGGAGCTTAAAAGTGGTGCATTAACTGTATTAACCATCCCAAATAAAGGCAGGATTGTTTATCCTTTATTGTTTATTGTTGTTGTACCCCCTATGCCTGTCATATATTAGGTGCTTAGTGAATATTTGCTGAACAGGTGAAAAGTGTATAGAAACTCATACGATAGTATTCTGTCTCTGTTCTCTTCATAGGTCATTAAACAGTTGATGAAAAAAGAATTTACTCTAGAGTTTTCACGTGATCGAAAATCAATGTCAGTTTATTGTACACCGAACAAGCCAAGCCGGACATCGATGAGCAAAATGTTTGTGAAGGCAAGTGCAGTGAATTGCAATTGAGACGTTCTTAACAGGATTAGGATCCTGAATGAGCCAATAAATAAAATTGATCTAAATATGTAACGTTTCCAGGGTGCTCCTGAAGGTGTTATTGACAGGTGTACACACATTCGAGTTGGAAGCACGAAAGTCCCTATGACCCCTGGAGTCAAACAGAAGATCATGTCTGTCATTCGGGAATGGGGTAGCGGTAGCGACACACTGCGATGCCTGGCTCTGGCCACTCATGACAGCCCGCTGAGAAGAGAGGACATGAACCTCGAGGACTCTGCCAACTTCATTAAATACGAGGTTAGCGAGTGAAAGGTTTCTTCACCCACACCCTGCGCAGTCATTGTGTTTAAACAGCAGTCCTGCGGGAAAAGGTCAAATGAGTCTTGTTTTTGCCAAGAAAGAGGTATTTGTTCCTTTTTCTGCAGGCCAAATGCATCATCATAATTTAGGTTGCTGCTTTAAACATACGTAGTTAACAAGTTAACACAAATCTGTTCCTTTCCGAATAGTTATCAAGACTTGAGCTAAGTAAACTTGTAAAACCTCTTTTCCAACTCATGCAAATTAAGATATTTTAAGAATTGAGACTATTTTAAAGCATTTATTAGTTATTGTGGGTCAAAATATCCAACTTGAGAGATTCTTTCTACTTTTCTGCTCATAGAATTCTCTTATCAGGTGTGTGACTTCCTGAAGCATCGAATGAAAGGAATAAGGAACAAGTTTTGGTCCTGAGGGCCGCAAAAAAGTGGCCAGTATAAAAATGCTCTTATTCCTCACAATGTTTTCTCATTTCAGAATAGCATTGCTATGAAAGTTAATGATTTAGTGACAAGAATGTAGTGCTATTTTTACATTTGATCTTAGCCAAAAGGCCAAGCAGCGATGTAGTGATATTTTTAATAATTTTAAATTAATTAGAATTAGTATTGTTCTTCATTGGATTTATATCTGCAGTGTGACTATTAATCTTAGATAAGAGAATTACAGAATCTGGCATAAGAAAGTGCAGAAACCTTTGCTCTTAATGTATATAATTAGCCCATGTTTTACACTAGGGGAGATTAGAACTTCCTGTTTTAAGAGAAGGTGATCCTTTTGCCGTAGACCAGTCTGACTTTCGTTGGCTGCGTGGGCATGCTGGACCCTCCGAGAATTGAAGTGGCCTCTTCGGTGAAGCTGTGCCGGCAAGCGGGCATCCGGGTCATCATGATCACAGGGGACAACAAGGGCACCGCAGTGGCCATCTGTCGTCGCATTGGCATTTTCGGGCAGGATGAGGATGTGACATCAAAGGCTTTTACAGGCCGAGAGTTCGATGAGCTCACCCCCGCAGCCCAGAGAGATGCCTGCCTGAATGCCCGCTGTTTCGCTCGCGTTGAACCTTCCCACAAATCGAAAATTGTGGAATTTCTTCAGTCCTTTGATGAGATTACAGCTATGGTGAGTATCTGTGGACATGTGCAGGTGACTCACTACACAAACATAGACAATTCTAATTTTGCCCATTACATTGATAGCAATAGCTCCCAGATTTGGAATTTCTTGGGTTCTGTCATGATCTGGGCTGTTTCTCTGGGATTCTGTTCCCCAGCAGTTTGGCATGCTGTGTGTTGCGTGCAGGGAAGATGCTAGAGTAGTTTAAGATCTAGACGTTCCTTCTCAATCAGTCACAGGGAAAACACTTGGTAACATCTAGATAAAAATGGACTCGGAATGTAAGTGATCCGTGTTCTGTCGTGGTCTTGGGGAACCCTGCCCGAGACGAGGTGCGCCAGCGAGGCAGTCTTGCAGAGCTGCCCGTGGAAGCGTTTCCAGTATTTCCCCCTCGTGTGATTTTTCACCCGGACACGTTAACATTGTGCTGTATTTGCTTTCCGTTGCTTGCCATAAAACTTCTAAGAAATTTTGTTGTTTTAACAGGTGTACCCCCAGTTCTCCCTGCCTCTCTCTCCCCTCTCCCAGGGGAAACCAGCATTCCAAATTCAGTCTTAGATGTTCAGTAAAGCGTAAAAAAACAACATGGGGATGATAGTGTTGTGTCTGTAGACAACACTTTCCGTGTTTCTGGATACTTTGGACCTGTGTAAACGGCGTGTTATAGGTCATGTGTTTTTGCAGTCTGCACCTCTTCTCCTCGAGGTTTACTGCAGATAAAGGTCCTTCATCTTGACTGCCACATAGGCGGGGTTTTTTTGTTGGTTGGTTTGTTAAAAAAAAAAAAATAACATAGATGAATTCGAAGTCCCCTGCATTCCACTTCCCTCCGAAGTTCCTTCAGTGAGCTTATCTGGCAGTCTCACATTTCCCAGGTGTAAAGTGCGTTCTCTGGCACCAGCTTGACGAAATTCTCTTCTCTTAGTCCAGAGGCCCACAGCTCCCTTCATTTCCCTAGTTTCAGGATGGCTGCCTCTGGTCAGGGAGGTGTGTGTAGTAAGGTGACAGGTGTGTGTAAGCCAACTCTCGGGTCCTGGGGTTCCCTTCCAGACTGGGGACGGTGTGAACGACGCCCCTGCTCTGAAGAAAGCGGAGATCGGCATCGCCATGGGCTCCGGCACCGCGGTGGCGAAAACTGCCTCGGAGATGGTCCTGGCTGACGACAACTTCTCCACCATCGTGGCTGCCGTGGAGGAGGGCCGGGCCATCTACAACAACATGAAGCAGTTCATCCGCTACCTCATCTCGTCGAACGTTGGGGAAGTCGTCTGGTGGGTCCCTGGGACAAGTCACTTGTATTTCTTGATCTCAAATCAGGGCTTGTGACGACCAGTTTTCCACATTTGTTCTTCCTGTGACAGCAGCTTTGGTCCTTGTGCACGAGGTGGGCGGGAGGGCAAGGGCGGGCGAAGAGCGCCCCTGCGGGCAGAGGTACTGCGGGCCTCGGGAGGGCTGCCTTTAACAGAAATGAGTTTAACTATATAAAGTAACGTGAAATTCTTGATCTTCTTAAAGTTAGCGTTATTTTGAAATTGAGTTTAATGTTTTATGATTGCCAAGAAAACATTAGTTCAAGCATCCGTTGTTGCTGTCCATTGTTTTTATGGTGGCGGACAAGGTGATACTATTTGAATAGTGACCAAAAATAATTTGGGGTCTTTCTCTTTTTTTTCCTTGGGTGGAAACAGTATTTTCCTGACAGCAGCCCTTGGATTTCCTGAGGCTTTAATTCCTGTCCAGCTGCTCTGGGTCAATCTGGTGACAGATGGCCTGCCTGCCACTGCGCTGGGCTTCAACCCTCCGGATCTGGACATCATGAGTAAACCACCCCGGAACCCAAAGGAGCCACTCATCAGCGGGTGGCTCTTCTTCCGCTACCTGGCTATTGGCTGTGAGTAGTTTTATACTGTTGATTTTTAAACAAAGTGTTCGTGAGCCCAAGTTTTATGAATTCATCCCTTTAAAAGGACGTCTTTCCTCTGTTCCCATCCTAGAGTAGCAGAAAATGGAGGCTGCCCTCCTGCAGTGTAATGTGCTGTATATGCCCAGTGTAGAGTAGAGTTGGTTTCTTGTTTCAGCATCCTCATCCTTCCTTGGGCCTTTGTGAGTGACCCTTTCAGATTTAACCTGTGGGCAGAGGGCACAGGGACAATTCGGGCCTTATGTCGCTGAGGTGGAAGGGACCCGTGGGCGCGTCAGCAGTGGTGGATAGATGCGTGGGTCCTGGCTCAGACTCTCCTGCGTGCCACCTGTGGAGGCCTCATCCTCCTGCCCTGGGGTGCTGGTGCCCTCCCCATTTTACAGTTTAGGAAAGTGAGGCCCAGATAGGTTAAATGACTTCCCTAGGATCCCGTAGACAGGTGTTTTGTTTTAAAACATTCACATGACTTAAAATTGAAAAAAACCATACTTGGACGGGAGACCATCTAGGAAGACCAGGTGCTGTAGGCATAAAAAAGTAATAATAAGGGATTGTAAGCTGACAAGGTCCTTGGAATCTGTGAGGTCAAGCAAGGGTTGCCTCACCTTAAAAAAAAAAAAAAGTAAAAACACGCCTGGGAAGTTCTCTGACAGGTCTCGTGTATGGGTTTTCACAGGTGGCGGCATGCTGTGTAACCCTGTGTCTTTCTGTATTTCTCCCTACCTGTTGGGTGATTTCCATGTCAGGACACGCATAGCTGCCTTGTCGCTGGGCACGAG
Organism: Macroglossus sobrinus; assembly: GCA_004027375.1. Taxonomy (NCBI): domain Eukaryota; kingdom Metazoa; phylum Chordata; class Mammalia; order Chiroptera; family Pteropodidae; genus Macroglossus; species Macroglossus sobrinus. Next base: position 76,655 of record PVKZ01001961.1, read on the forward strand.
CTGCCTGCTGCTCCACTGTGACAGCTGGGTTATAGAGTGTGTGCACTTGTGTCTTTTGGTGGACGCTACCACATTGGGACATGCCCTTATTGTCAAGTCCCTGTGTTCTCCCTACTCCTGTTGCTTCTTTGTACTAAACCTGCTGAATTCAAAAGTGATTGGTGAGGTGCTGGTCCCAGACTCGGCTTCAGGCTTCGCGTGCTGCTGTGTTCTGTGCGAACTGTGCTGACAGCCTCTCCGCGCTGACAGCCTCTCCGGGTTAGTGGGCAGCATCGGTGGCATCGGTTTATCTATAAGCCACGGGTGGCCTGACCCGGTCCTTCCAGCGCGGCACAGCCGTGCGTGGAGGAGGCACACCCGCAGCCTGGGTGCGCACTGGCTGCTGCTTAGACGAGGGCGCAGCTGGCAGAGAGGCCCTGCCAGTCCAGCGGTGCTTTTCCTCACCGATTCTGGAGGAGGGAAAGTGGCCCCCAGACCCTCTCCCTGCAGAAACCCTCGGCCTAGCTGCTCTTGTGCAGATGGTTCCAGTGACCATCGACGTGCCGTGTCCTTCGTCTCGGTCCTGGGGAGGGCCCACGGGACACAGCTGCCATGTGTCAGCATCATGATGTGTGTTCCAGGTTACGTTGGCGCTGCTACCGTGGGTGCTGCTGCGTGGTGGTTCATTGCTGCCGACGGCGGTCCAAGAGTGTCTTTCTACCAGCTGGTACGTAGCCACTTTGTTTCTGTACCTTGACGCAGAGCGCTGTAAGCCCTCACCAGCAAGGTTGTCTGTGAGCGTCCTGGCTTTGGGAGCCTGTCAGGTTGTCTTCAGCCTGGGACGATCAGCAGTTGCATCTGAGATGATTCTGAAGGACCCAGCCGGCCTCTCTGGGGAATGGGCCGAGGTCTGGCGCGGCTCTGCGTTCCGGGCCCGGTGTGGAGCGGGGCGTGGACTGAGCAAACGCACTTGGCTGATGAGCGTGATCGGGCTTTTGTTGCAGAGCCATTTCCTGCAGTGTAAAGAGGACAACCCGGACTTTGAAGGGGTGGATTGTGCCATCTTTGAATCCCCGTACCCGATGACAATGGCGCTCTCTGTTCTAGTAACCATAGAGATGTGCAACGCCCTCAACAGGTCAGTGAGTCTCCTCGGCAGGCGCACGTGTCACGGTCGGTTGAGGATCGCAGCACTGCTCTTCCTCCCCCAAAGAAAGAAGAACAAGCAGCACCAGTTTTTAAGGCTTAAGCGTCATCGTCTCCAGGAAACAGTGGGAGGGCTTAGCCACGTGTTCCTTAAGAGACGCAGTGGAGGACAGAAATAGGGACTTGACTGCCCCATCTGCCAGTGCCCACGGGGAAGGCACTCTTCCCTTTAGCATCGACACAAGTGGTGTCATCCAATTAAGCCGGTGACAAAAATGGAAATTTCGAAATAGCCCAAATGTCAAGGGCAATGGAGCAGTTTTGAACCCAGTGAAATGGAATTTGCTGCGCTGAAGCCTAGATTTAAATTTGGAAGTGTGTCCTACATCTGAGCACTCCTCCTTAACTTTGCCACAGTGGAAACTTCAGTCAGTAGAATAGGTCAGTGGGCAGAGCCAAGTTAGCTGCCGCCTTCCTGGAACGCGGCTCGAAACGGCCTGTCATTGGGATGCCTGTCTCTGCCTTTCTGGTGGCCCTAGTTCCTGTGTGTGCCCTTGTTCTGCAGCTTGTCTGAAAACCAGTCCCTGCTGAGGATGCCCCCCTGGGAGAACATCTGGCTCGTGGGCTCCATCTGCCTGTCCATGTCGCTCCACTTCCTCATCCTCTACGTCGAGCCCTTGCCAGTAAGTGGTGGTGGGACCCGGGCAGGGGCCCGGCTGCCTGCCCGAGGCCGGGAGCTTGACGAGGCTTGTGTGTGTGTCAGCTTATCTTCCAGATCACACCGCTGAATTTGACCCAGTGGCTGATGGTGCTGAAAATCTCCTTGCCTGTGATTCTAATGGACGAGACGCTCAAGTTTGTGGCCCGCAACTACCTGGAACCTGGTAAAGAGTGTGTGCAGCCCACCACCAAAGCCTGCTCGTTCTCGGCATGCACCGATGGGGTTTCCTGGCCGTTCGTGCTGCTCATAATGCCCCTGGTGATCTGGGTGTATAGCACAGACACTAACTTTAGTGATATGTTCTGGTCTTGACTGACAGTTTTACATAAAGAAGATGTTTAACTTAATCAATTAATTTTTTTATTGTTTAAAGCAACTGTCTATTTCTGCTGAATTTCACATGAGCATATTCGCTGGTGATGGAGATTTCATACTCTAGGTTTTGTTTTGCTTTTTCTGACTCCAGTGGGGCAAGATTTTCCTTTTTTATACACATAATTAAAGTGTCCATTGACATGTACAGAGAACTAACACTATTTTATGCAAATATTTTTTTGTAGATGAAAAAGCATGTACAGTGTTCTGTTTAATACTCATCCTTGTATAAAAAAAAAAGTTGAGCCAGCAGACATTGTCAGCAAATTAATTGGCAGCAGATTTTAGGAAATGAATGTGTGTGGTTTTTTTCTAAAACAAAATAGCATGGATTTTGTCTTTTGCATGATCATCTGGATTTAATCTGAGATCACAGTCTAATTTTTATTCATAAGCCAATTTTTCTGCACTGGGCAGAGTACTGCTACCTCAGTCAGTATTTTTGGTTTGCCACTCCCTCCCCCCACTCCGTTCACCTCCACCCCCACCTTCCACCTCCCACCCCCACCCCCGGCCCCGCTCAGCTGCTTCTCCTGTAGGATTTCGATGGTTCTGTTTACATCAGTCTTAAGAGGTATGCCTGTTCTCGCTTGTGCAGAAAACATTGTTCCAGATTCAATCGACTGGGTTCATGTCCCCTCACGCAGTTTTTAAGGTTATTTATTTAAATGTGTAGTGTATTTTACTGTAACAGACATTGTTTTGCCAACATTGCCTATTTCAGTGGCACTTCACAGTCTAGTTCTAAAAAAAATAAAATTTTTAAATGGACAGAAAATAACTGTCTTGTTTTTAACTCCAGTGGCCTAGCTTGAACTCTGGTAGATGTGCTCAGCGCTCTCTTCAGTGCTTAGCTCAGACGTTTGGTTCTGCTGTGCTTGAGGGGAAGAAGGATCCTGTTCTGCTGCGTAGGTAGTTGTAGGAGTCTTATTTGTGAACCGTAGGCACTAGTGGTCATCTGTGACACGTTTTATGCAAGTTTCTGCTGGCCTGTTTTAGCCTGGTGTAGAGAACATAAGGGCAAGTGTGCGTACGTGTGTGTGTGCGTGTGTGTGTGTGTTTTGTAAAATCTGTAAATAGCACATGACCAAATGAACATATTGTATAGAACTATTTTTATTTGAATGTGGCACTAACCACCACCACCTTTAGTGTGATAAATGTTTGCGCATGTTCCAGATCAGTCTTACCAACAGTGTATAAGGCATTAACAGTCCTAACTGCGGTGTTTTCCTCCATTGCCTTCCAACATCCATCAACTAACGTGAGTATTCTCTGGAATTCACATGCTTTAGCCTAAAGGCGAATGCCGCCACGGGAGCTAGCTGTGTGACTCGTGAATAGGGCCCTCGCGTCAGACACTGCTGTGCTCCGTGGCTGTCCCCGAGAGCAGGGGGCATACGGCATGTGCCACCTGCGCACACACGGCCAGGCTAGCTGCCTAGGACCCTGGCCCTGCCGGATGTCGGGGAGGCCTGAGGGAAGAGGCACTTGTGACGAGTTGGTCACACTGACAGGCGGAGGGAGCCGGCCTGTGCTAGCACCGAGATGAGTCACGGAAACGTGTGCTGCTTTTGATCTTCGCTAGTTGCAAGGACTTGTCCCAGCACCTCGGGTCATTGAAAAGCCAGCAAAAGCGAGTGACAGAACTGGTGAACTTACGCGTGCGTAGGTCCTCTTAAGTGAGCCGCCTTGTTCATCGTCTGAGTCACTTCCTTTGTCGCTGAGACTTGTCTTCTCTCTCCAGGGGATGGTAGAGCAGCCACTAGGGCATGGCTCTGCTCTGCCGCGAAGGCGGCCTCAGTGGGCTTGCAGCTCCCGCCCTGTGAGGCCCCGAGTGTCGCTGTGAGGGCCCTGGGCCCGCCAGAGGCCGGGATGTGATGCCGGGAGTCTGGGGGAAGCTAACAGGTGTCAGGCAGGACCAGGTGCTGCTGTGGTCTGAGGTCTGCGTAGAAGGAGGTAGAGGTAGGGTCCCGCCTGGCTCACCGAGGCCTCTCGCGGAACAAGGGGAGGTTGGTTTGAATGTTCAGCATCGTAAGGTATAAAAAGAAATGGGCCAAGCGGATGAAATGCAAGGAGTGCATCTTGGCTGTCAACCAGAATAGGGTGTCTGCTTGTCGGGTGGTGAGCTAGTTGTAAGGAAACCAAACTGACCCAATAGTCCCCTCTTCCCGGCGCAGCTCCTGGATTGAGCGGCCTTTACAGAACAAGCCGAGTGGCGTGGGCCGCGCCAGGAGACATGCGCGGCCTCAGATGGCCCTGGGCCGGCCGCTGCCTTGTGGTTTCCTAGCTTCAGGCCCGTCCAGCCCGCGGAGGCGGTTTGCGCACCACTTCCCCCGCCAGACGCTGGGAGTGGGGAGGACACTGCCGCCCCAGGCAGGCCCCGTGTCTGCTCCGCTTCAGGCTTCGCCTCTGAAAGCCATGTGGGCGTCAGAGCCGCCTCGGGGGTGGCTTCGCTGCGGGTGCGTCCCTGGGCTCAGACCTCCCTCCTGCGGCGCCTGCAGGGAGGCACTGGGTCTCTTCTGCCACCATCAGCAGCTGGATGGGCCAGGGCCTCCCTCAGACCTGCCGTGCAGGTGGTGGCAGGCAGCGCCTGCCTGAGACACCTACCCCGGGCCTTCGGCCCATCCCATCAGTGTTCTGCTTTCTGCCACCCGTGCTCACCCAGCCTCTTTGATGCGGCTTTGCCCAGAGGATGGCAGTCTCACACGTCCCCTCCCGGGGACACCTCCGGCAGCTCGTTCTGCACCTGCACCACGCAGGTAACGAGGCGCTGTCAGGGGAGCTGCGTGAGCCCATGGCCAAGCAGGGCACTGGCCGGCCTCCTTCACAAGCAGCTGCTACCACCTGACCCTCCAGCGGGGGCGAGGCCCCCCGAAGGTCCGTGTGGTAGGCAGCCCGCAGCGGTGTGAGGCCACGAGCTGCGCAGTGTCTGCCAAGCACCCGCCCACAGCCCAGAGCCACAGCCTGCCGCGTCCTCAAAGCCAAGTCCACCGCTGCCTTCTTAATTTAACCACCAAATTCTGTCAAAGCCACCACCCTGCAGTGGACAGTGAGGGTCCCCTGCAGCCTTCCTTCTTGAAGGGGAGCGGTGATAAGCAGTGGGTACAGCAGTGTCCCCCCGGGACTGGGCAGAGCGAGGCCTGCAGAGGGGTGGGGGGAGGGCGCCAGAGGCTTGGAGCTGCCACACCGTTCACTTCCGCTTCCGCCCCCTCCCCTCTGCACTGCTAACCGAAGAGCTGTCCTCCCCTCTCCCGTCTCTCGCCTGTTACCCCCGAGCGATTAAGTGTCTGCCTGGTGAGACGCTCCTGTGAGCTTGCGGGTGGGGGGACTTTGCTGTGTGGCCAGATGACGTGAGAGCTCTGTGCAGCCAAGCGAGTGCGTGCGTCCAGATGCTTCCCTCTGTAGGCGGTGCCTCAGGGACGGTTCATCGGAAATGCTGGTCTTGAAATCTTAAAAAATCAAACTGAATAGCCCCTTTTATCTGTCACTGTTAATCTTAGTTACTCTGACATTTCCTCCCCGTGTTTCGTAAAGCTGATTTCTCTCCTCTTTCTTTCCTTTTCAGCAATACTGGAGTAACCGCTTCCTAAACCATTTTGCAGAAATGTAAGGGTGTTCGGTTGCGTGCATGTGCGTTTGTAGCAACACATCTACAGCCCTCTGCATGATTGATGTTGGGGGGGAAAGAAAAGTAGAAAAAAGTCCCCAACTCGTTGTGTGTTAGGTGGAGGGAATGTGTATTACCAATGGGGTTTTTAGCTTTTAAATCAAAATAAGTACAAGTGTACAATTTAGCTTAATGAATCAGAAAGCCTCTCCAGAGAATTTTGGTTTCTTTGCTGCAAGAAGAATGAGTTTTCTGAAATCTCATCCAAGAACTTAGAAGCCATCAGCCAAGTCTCCATATTTCTCTGTGCAAAATGTCATAGCTTCTATAAATGTACAGATTCAATATTCAGCTGTAATGCATGCCTTCAGTTGTAAGTAGCCAGATTTCTCTATGGTGTCATTGAAACATGCTACTTTTTAATTGGCCCTGTACAGTTCTGCTTATTTATAAATATTGAAAACACTACAGGTGTTGAATGGTTAAAATGTGGGCCTCCAGTTCATGACCAGTTAGTTTTTGAGTGTGCAAACAGCTATTTTGCACTGTATTAAATGTAACTTATTTAATGAAATCAGAAGCAGTAGACAGATGTTGGTGCAATACAAATATTGTGATGCATTTATCTTAATAAAATGCTAAACGTCAATTTATCACAACGCATGTTTGAATTTAGACTGTAAATAGAGCAGTTGTTTATTTCTGTGCTGATAGCAACAAGCGTTGCACAGACATGGTTTCAGGAAAATAAATCTATTCTACGATAAGTTCCCGGTGTGGTGGTGACTGTTCTCCTGTGGGAGGGGCGGGCGATGTGCGTCCAGGGCCCCAGCCCCGCGGCCCCCCCAGCCCCACGCCCGGAGCATTTCACCCTCGTGTGCCTACGAGGGACGGGAACCTCGTGGACTGGATTTCTGGGCGGGAGAACAGAGCGCTAGGAGGTCTGTTCATGTGACAAGGTCTATAAAGTATCCCTGCCCTGGCTCCGCTGTCTCCCTTTAAGTACGGGCAGAGCCGAGTGTCATCAGTGTGGTTTTCAGAGCTAATTAACATGATGAAACAGCAGCTTGGAGATGTAGCAGTGGAGAGAGAGGTGCTTCTAACACTGGTCAGATACAAAATACAAAATTCTACATTCCTGTTGGTGATGCTTACTCAGTGTTCATCTGCCATCACTTTAAAAAAATCAGGAATGTGAAAGATAGATGATTCTATTAATTGATTCTTATAAACCTGATATTTAAGGCCTGTCGACTCCCAATATTTAACATCCATTCTTGACTATTTGTAACTCCCACTTTAAAACAATGAAAAATAAGTCGGAAGTATTGAAACACCAGAATTACACTCACCGTCCACGGTTGCCCACCACTTAGCACTGGTTCCGGACGTGTAGCCATCCGATAAACAGGGAAAACACCTAAGTTAACAAAAGCAGCAAGGGCCCTAGTGTTTCGCTGGGAACACTTAGGATAGTTGAATTTGGGGAGAACTGGCATCTTAATGTGAAGAATATGTCATTCATATGTTAATGATACATGAAAATACCAACAGGCATTTTAATCTAAGAGGTGGTATTTTAGTAGATAAAATTAGAATGTCAGTGGTCATCTTGCCCAATTACAAATAGATCAGAAAATTTGAAAAATGAAAGTACATTCCCAAAAGGAGAATGGCTACATGATATAAACAAAGGGGAATTTGGACGGCTTATAAATATGAAAAGATGTTCAACCTCACTGGCAAATTAAAATCTGAGATACCGTTTTATGCCCACGAACTGAAAAAATGTATAGTTCTTCTAATGCCAAGGATGGGGGAATGGGCCCTCCTTACACAGAATGGCCAGCTACCTAGTCAATACACAGATGCTCTTACCATTCCAACCCAGCAGACCTACCTTACAGAATTCCTCATAGCCTAACTACAGAAATACTGGAAACAACCAAAATGACCAACAGCAGGAAAAGTGAGTGAGTCCCTTAGAGGCATATTGAAATCGAACGCCACAGCAATGAAAAACGAACCGCAGGTATCGACAGCTTGATCTCCCTGCATAGTGAAACCAAGCATATCCACTTCAAAATACGCAAAACGGTATCATGCAATACTTACTCCCTTCCCTGGCCCATGGGCCGCTGTCCACCTGTGCTAAGGCGTATGCCCTAGAGCGTAAATCAGTGCGCAGCTGCATGAGAAAGTCTCGTGTGCACGCGTGCGCACACACGTCAGCTGAACTAAGCCAGAGCTGGCTTTACATTGGGTGTAAACGCCTCACCTCCAAGTGGACCAGCATCAAACCATTCAGTAATGAGTTCAGAGTCGCCAGCCACAAGGGGGTTGATGGGACGGTGATTGGTTCCAGAAGGGCAGGCGGGCAGTGGGCAGAGCTGCTCCATCAGGAATGCTTCGATATGGAGGTGATCACGATGCCTGTTCGTATGTCAGATTTTTTTAAAGCAAACCATAAAAATAACAATGAGAACATAGAAGATGGAAAGCATGACACACAATCCTGGAAGAAGAGTGATACATGGACTATATAAAAATGTAAAAATTCCAAAACAGAATACGCTTCTCTAGTTAGAATAGATCTGATGTGCATATGACAGTGAATTCCCTTCACGTGTGATTGACAGAGGTCAGAGTTTGACACTGATCTCTCTCCTTTGCAGCTGGCATTGGGAAATGTACTCATGCCGATGGTGCGACTACACTGGCCCAATCTCCAGAGGGCGATTTGACAAATCTGAGATTTTTAAACATCTATATCCTTCACTTTGGTGAAATGTTCACACATTCACAAAACCAAAAATAATCCTGATGCACTGTTGTATCAAAAGGTTGGAAATGACCTTCATACCCATCAATAGGTAAGATGTTGAATAAACTAAAAAATTAATACTATGGAGTATGATGCTGTCTTCCAAAAACACAAGGTAGATCTGTGTGAATCAGCACGGATGACGCCAGCATGTGTTGTCTGCCCAGTAAAATGTTCAAGGGCAGAGCAGTGAGTATAATAGTCTCATTTGCTTTTAAAAAAGCGAGTCGGGAGAAGTGAACAGTTCCCAGTAATGACTGGTTGCTGAGAATAGCTGAACCTGCTATGATAATCTTAGCTGGCAGATGGTGGGAGCCGGGCTTCCCACTTCGGGAGTGGGAGGTTACAGATAAGGAAGCGGAGAAGGCCAGAATGAACCATGTAACGAATTCCAGTTGGAGACACCAGAGTGAACGCCTGCTCAGCTTAACATTGATACAGACGAGTCCATGTACGTAAGTTTTCTGGTTCTGTGCATATTCACATGTGTTTCCCAGCGCTGTCAGTCGAGAGGGCCAAGAAGCAAGCCACTGCAGCAGCCATGAGTACACTCAGCTCCCACTTTTTGGTTTCTAGTAATACCCTCTAATAAAGGGGTTCAAGAGTTCTTAGAGAAATGGCCAATTCTAGGGCTGAGGCCTGAACAACACCGTGGCATCAGAGAGTAAGGAAGGGCTCGGAATCAAAATGACACAATGATGGGGCACAGGAGCCAACAGAAAAGGCCTTGAATGGTCAAAGCTGGAACAATCTGAGAAAGAGGTACTGGAGTATAATCTAATGCATGAAATAAGTATCCATGAGTCCATGTCAATACAAATAAAGGGAAGGGACCGGAAATCTCCCAGACAGAATTCCGTGTAGATACCTCGCCCGCAAGGGGTGAAGCGTAATTCTCCATTCCTTGAGCTGTGCACGGTGACCTGCCGTACAGCGTAGACGGAAACAGTACCCCACAGTGGAGCAAGCTGGCACACACTGCCTCAGCCCAGTGATGTCATCTTGAGAGCACGTCCCCTGAACGTGAAGTGATAAGAATGGCGTTCTACCTGTGGTCTTCCTCCCCAAAACGTAGCACCTCCGTCTAATCAAAGGGGAAAGCAGCTGACAACCCTGAAGGCATTCTGCAAAACACCTGCCTGCCTGGTGCTCCTTAAGGCTGTCAGAGTCATCAGGAACAAGGAAAATCTGAGAAACTGTCACAGCCAGGAGGAGCCTAAGGGCATGTGACAACTAAATGTAATATGGTGTGCTGGGTGGGATCCTGGAACAGAAGGAGAAAAAAAAAAAAACGAAGGAAATCTGAATAAACTCTGGACCCTATTTAACAGCAACGTATAAATATTGGTCCATAACAATAGATAAGTATTGTGACAAACGTAGCATATTGTTGTAAAATGTTTATAATAGGGGAAGCTGGTCTGGGGCATATGGGAACCTTCTGTACTCTCTGCTCAATTTTTCTGTAAGTCTAAAGATATTCTGAAATACAAGGTTTATTTTTAAATGCTGTGATAAATATTTTTTAAACTCTCGTAGAAGCATCAAAGAACTACACAATAGATAGTACAGAATCTCCCGGCCAGAATCTAAGAGAAAGCAAGAGAGGGAATCAGAACATCCAAGGTCACTTTTCTCCCAGTGGCATCTACCCAGCCACACAAACTAAGCTGTGAACCAAGCAAGGTTATGAGAACTTAGAGCGAAAAAAGGCCAAATCAAAATCCAGGGCCCACCAAAAGTGGGACGTCTCACCGGACATTAAGCTGTGACCCCGAAGGACTAGCCCTGCAGAGTAAGGGCAAATCAGAGGTGAACTAGGCGTCCCTCCCCACAACTCAAAGGCTGTAGGCTGTGTTGCCTTGGTGCTGAGCAGAGCCAGGAAAGCATGCCACACCCCACCCCCCGCTGCCACCCCGGAATGCGTGGAAACGCTCGCAGCTGAGGGTCTGCAGACCAAGCTCCGTCCTGGTCACGGGCTGTGACACCTCCAGGCTTGAACTGAAAGTGTCTGGCAGCGCCCTGAGCACCAGGCAGAGATAAATGTGCACCCTCCCTGGAGGAAGGCGCCTTTGCCTTATGTCTGGGGAGAGCCACGGTTATTTTTCAGAGCAGCATACAGTAAAAGACAACAAGTACACGAGGAAACAAGGCACCAGGAGTGAGCGCCAGCAGGAACACACACGACAGATCCACCCGGACTGCACATACTGAAAGCATCAGAGACTGATCGTCCATGCTTACAGGACTCCCCCTTATCCACGGAGGTCTTGGGGGGAGAAAAAGAACTGGAAAACATGGAAGAAAGGTTAAATAAAATATTTGGGGAAAAAAACTGAGAAAGGTGACAAAGTCAAACACTTTTTTTTAAGTTTTAGAAGGCAAGTACGAGAAAGGTATTGTTTGAAGAGATAATGGCTGAGAGTTTTCTAGAACTGATAAAACAGTAATCCATAGATGCAAGAATCCCCATAAATAGCAAATAGGAAAAAAAAAAAAAAAATCCAGCTCTAGACATAGTATAGTGAACTGCAGAAAAACCAAAGGCAAAGAGAAAAAATGTAAAGCAACCGAGGCGGGTGAAAAAAAAGGCATTACCTTTAAAAGAGTGACAGGCCACTGCTGACTTTGCAACAGTCAGTGGAGGCCAGACAACAGTGGCATGACAGCTTTATATGCTGAGAGAAATTACTGGCCGTCTAGAATCCCAAACCTGGAGAAAATATACAGCATTTCGAGAATCAAGGGAAAAGTAAAGATTTTCAGACGAACAAAAACAAGAGTTCTTCACCAGCAGACTCACACCAAGGGAAATTCTAGAAGGGGACAGACGTAACCCGTGTAAGTCACCTGAGGGCCTCTGTCAGGCAGGAGCACGGGGAAGATGCTGGCTACCTTCGGACGGAGCTACACTGGAAGGGGTATTGCTGCTTCTGGGGTGACCAAGACAAGATGGTACCAGGGGCAGGGCTAACAAATCGACAGAAGGAAAAAACAAAAAAAAAAAAGCTGAAAATAACAAATAGAAACGGTACTAGAAGATGGCAGAGCCTGCCCCAAATATAACCAGCAGCAGCAGCACTGTAAGAATATACTCAACATGTTCTTCCTGTCACTCTATTTCTGAAAGAGTGACCCAGATGTTCCTGTCTGGAAACCTGGTTGGTCTGTGCTCCTCACGTGACCCCCGCAGTCAACTCAGAAGCTGGGCTGGCTGCTTGTCCATCCAAATGACTGTCCAGGTTGTAAAATGTATTTGATGCGTTTGGAAACTACACAGAATGCCTTGATTCAGGACTAAAAATGTTCCAAGTGGTCACGTCTATCTCTCTTGGATACTTATACAGCCTGACCTGTTAAGAAACAGATTTCATTAGAAACAAAGTTCACGCTTCAAATGACGTTTGCTGATGGGTGGACTGGGCCAGCGACAAAATGACAGTGGTGTGCGCACACGAACTTACGCCATTTCAGGTCACCCCTGCAAAGATACACAAGGAACTAGTCAGGACAGGGGGGGTTTCACCATCTGCCCTTTTGAAAATTGTGACTCTAACTTAAAGATATTTTAAATTTTTTCAGAGGGTCTATTTTAAATTACAGACCCTCTGAAACTAAGAATTTTATGGAAGTACGAAGAGCTGAGAAGAATCAAAACACAGCTAAAAGTGAGGTCAGACTGTCTCGCTCGTCCAAATACCAGTTTTTATAAAGCGATAGCAAGGAAGACAGTGCAGCGTGGGGGCTGGGAGGGAAACGCGGACCAGTGATGTGCGAGAGAGAGCTCGGAAACAGGTGCGCACCTAGGGACACGTGATTTGTGACCCAGCTGGCATTCCAGCTCCGTGGGAAGAGCAAGTGATGTTTCAATAACTGGTAGTTATGCATGTTTCAATATACATTTTTTTAAAAAATAGATAAAATTAGATCCTTATCTCACATCATACATATTGGAAGATTATATTTTTAACTAGAGCTAAGAAAGGATTTCATAAGAATTAGAAAATGTAACCATAAAGGAGAGACTGATAGATCCAGCTACATTAAAATTAAGACCCTCTTGTGGATCAAAAGACACCATTAAGAGAATGAAAGGGCGAGCCACAAAGTGGAAGAACAGATGTGCAGCTCATATTCTGAATTACATTTATAACAACTCCTGTGAATTAATAAGTACCCCAACAAAAAAAGTGGGTAAAAGGAATTTCATGGAAAAGAAAACAGAAGTAGTTTCTAAGCACACAAAATGTTTGATATAAAACAAAAAAAAATGTAAATTAAAAGCACTGTCATCTCACACGTGCTGTGTTGGAGAAAATTAAGGTCTGATAATAATAGATATGGTGAAGAATTGGGACAAAGAACCTCAGGTGTACATATAAATCTGTACACATTCTCTGGAAAACGGTTTGACAATATCTGGGAAAACTGAGCCTGTACATAGCCTACACCCATCAATCCCACCTACGGGTATAACCCTTCTTATGCACACTAGAAAATACACACAGAAACATATACAGTGGCAGTGTTTAAAACAAAAATAGCAGAAACAACTGAAGTGTTTATCACTGGCAAATCAATAAGATGGGAGTGATATATATATATATATATATATATATATATATATACACACACATATATCACTCAATATGTAATATATATGATAAATAGATCTATATGCTATATATCATATCACACATGATATATACAATATTCCATTGCAGAAATATATATTTATAAATATATAAAAATATATATATATATATATATATATGATATATGTAAACAAATGAAAAATGAATGCGGTACCCTACAAAATACCCGACCAGTCCTCAAAATTGTCAAGGTCATCAAAAACAAGGACAGTCTAAGAAACTTTCACAGCTAGGGAGCGATGATAACTAATAGCAATGTGCTCTCCTGGATGGGGCCCTAGAACAGAAAAAGAACATTGGGTAAAAAGTAAGAAAATCTGAATAAACTATGGACTTTTGTTAGTCACATGTCAGTCTTGGTTCAGTCGTTGTAATACACCATACTGCGGGCAGGGTATGTGGGAACGCTCTGTACTCTCCACTGGGTCTTTCTGTAAATCCAAAACTGCTCTGAAAAAATCATGTCTGTCAGAGAGGAGAGAGTTGTAGCAGCAATAGGGATCAATTTTTTAAATTATGTGAAGCAAAAGCCATAAAAAATACAGACAACCTGACTCCATTTACATTACGTTCAAGAACAAGCAAATAAATGTTGTTTAGGATAAATACATGGTAAGACTAAAACGATAAAATAACAGTATTATTTTATAAGTGAGAAAAAAAGAGCTCAGCATTTGTGCAAGGTCCATGGAACTTCCAGGATCAGAAAATAAAGGAAGAACAAAATTCAGAACAGAGGTCACCTCCGGCAGGGTCAGGGCAGGGGTGGGAGGCCAGAGTGAGTGAACGGGCTGGGAGAGGTGTGGACACACGGCGGGCTTCTGGGAATGTGGAAACCTCTTTCCTGTGCTGAGTGGAATGTGCGTGTGTGTTTTATCTGTGACGTTTAGCACGTATCCTGCCAAAGCGAGTACAATGTGACTTTTTAAAACATTACATGTGTTGTTATATACTTCTATATGTGTGCTATATTTCACAGATTTCATTTTTATTTAAAAAGAAATGTTTCCCCAGCCTGAGCAGGCGCTGGTCCCAGGCGGCTGCTTTCCTGGGTCTCCTTCAGTGTGTCCGTATGCCCTTGACCTCCCGGGTGGCTCCCCCGGCCTCCCCTCCTGGAACACATGGCTGGCTTGAGTACATGCCCACCGTTCCAGAGGGGGAGTGAGGAGAAGTAAGCACAGGGCCAGGTCTGTCCCGTCCCATCCCACTGCCGGGCTCAGCCCAGAGCGCCGGGGGAGTGGGCAGCAGCTGGGCCTGAGCGGATGTTGGAGGTCGGCCTGCTTCAGCCCGTCAAAGATGGGGCTTCCATCCGGGCACCACCGGGGCTGGAGGATGGCAGCCCCTCTGGGGACACATCCCTGTTTGCTGAGTTCCCACTCGATTCCGGGACAAAATCCCCACTGCCCCAAGGGACTGACAAGGGAGATGGGCCAGAGGGCCCAGTGGGATGAAGTCATGGATTAAAGATGATCCAAACAGTAAAATAAATAATGTCCCTGAGCCCATGCAAGACTAGACCTGGCACCGACGGGGTTTCAGGGTGAATCTGTTGATCTAGTGCCAAAGGGGACCCAGCCCCTGGGCCAGAGAACAAGGCCCAGGTCCACAGGTCCAAAAGGACCAAGGTTTAGCTTTGGGAGGCCGCTCCCCTCCCCCACCCCAGGGCTTGAGAGCTGACAGAGCTGACAGAGCTGACATCGCTTCCACAAGGCCCCCACAGCTGGCAAAGGGGAAAGGGGACCCCACTTAGTTCCTTTCCAAAGGATCGTGAGCACAGATAGCTTGAGGAACTGCCCACAGCCACACAGCCAAGCGACAGTACCCTGGTGGAGAGAGGCCCTCCCTCTGAGAGGCGCAGCCCTGCTAGTGGGGAAACTAGGATTCCTTTAAAGGGACCCTAAAAGAATGACCGGGACTCAGAAAGAACACAAGTAGCCAGTGACAGCCCCCACACATAACACAATAAACCCTAGCAAGCACAGTCACCCCCAGCCCTAAAGCAGGCGAGATGTGACCTCAGCCTGGGAAATATGCCCCAACCAGAGCCAGCAAGGGCTGTCCTATGAGGCCCAAGGGAGTGAAGGCAGAGGCCTTGGTGGACCTCACCTGAGTCCACCACAAGCTCCCAACTCCTGCGAGGGGAAGTGAAGGAGTTTCAGGGACTGGGAGGGACTGGGAGAGACTGGGGAGCGCCCTGGTTTGCCCCCAACCTGAAGCCATCGGAGGACTGACTCCCTGGGTGCACAGGGCCAGCGTGGGCTGGCAGCCTCACTGCAGAGAGAAGAGCAGACGGCTGAGGTTCCCAAAAGATCATTAGGTCCTTTCACTCTGAAATCCCCCTCCTGGTAATTTACCCAAAGAAGGAAAAAGCTGTGAGCACAGAAGTCACCAGAGGGTTGTTTATACAGAGACAGACACTGGAAGATTTAAGTGGCCGCGGAGCTGCTTGGTTGCAGGGCTGCCCTTGCTAGACAGTCTGGCAGCCTTTCAGCCTCGCCCGCCCGAGGGCCGCAGACGCCCGTGGGTGTGCTTAGGGCAGCCGTGTTTCCTTCCACAGACTTTCAAGTCGTGCCGAGATCGCAGTTAGGAGCACACCGAAGCCCCAGGGGGAGAAACCCTGGGCAGACAGAACCAGCCAATGTGCTCAAGGCTCAGTTTGCTTATCTATAAAGTGGGGCTAATTCCAAACCCCTGGTTCAAGGGCACGAGGCTAGCATGTGATAATGGGGGCAAAGGGCTCGCCTCGTGGCCTGGCCCAGAGGCGTGCCAAGAAAGAGCAGCCCAAGCACGCCCAAATGGTGGCGTGTTTCTCACACACGAGACTGGAGAGAAACGAGGGGGCGAGGCCGTGAGAAACGGGCCCTCCCGCCTGCTGCTGGAGGGCAGCTCGTGGTGTGCACCACGGCCTTAAATGAGCATGCTGGGACCCAGCGACTTCGCTGCGAGGAACCTGACCCCTGCGTGAAAACATGTTCCCGACAGCGCAGACTGCGGTGACGAGACACGGAGCTGGAGACGAGCGCCCCCCAACGGCAGAAGAGCCACAGAAACTACCCCCCACAGAATGGGATCCGTGAAACTGTCACAAGGGCCCGCGGACACCGCTGGCAAGGACTCCACTGTGTGTACAGCACTTTAGTATAACTTACATCATTAGTTAAAAACTCAAAACCATTTTTCTAAAGGAAGTGGCAGAAACTTATTGTGAAGAGACACAGATTCAGTAGAGATCGGGAAATAGACATTTTTTATTTTATACCTTTCTCTGAAATGTTAACCACGTGCTTATAAAGGGGAAAAAACCACAGGCCCAAATTGGCATCATTCATGCTAAAAGCCCATGACACCAAACCTAGATTTAATACCTGATCTAACTGCAGTTTCAACCTCTCCCAGAGACATAATCTCGACCAGTCCAGAATTTTCTGGTTAAATACCAGTAAGGTAATCAATCCATCGCATGGCCCCTCTCCACTCCCCATAAATCCTTTCCCCTTCTCTTCCCCCAATGATGTCCTGGCCTCCCCTCCACCCCCCACCCCAAATCCTTTCTTTCGTCATAGCTTCCTTGCCCTCCGCTTCTGCCCATAAAGCCTTCCATTCCGTGCAGCCCTCCGGACGCCCCAATAGTTACTGGATGGGATGCTGTCTGATTCGTGAACTGCTTAACAAAGACTATCAGATCTTTGGATGTACGTGGTTGGATTTTGTTTTTCAACAGTTTATATAACACACATACTACATGTGTTAATGGGATTATCTGAATGGTAAGATACAGGCCATTTTTAAAGTACATATAACAATATTTGCCACCACCACCCTCTCCAGAACCTTCTCAGCCTTCCAGACGGAAACTCAGTCCCCACTAAACACTGACTCCCCATTGATTTTTCCTCCCTCCAGACCCTGCTTCGTCTCCACGATTCCGACTCCCTAGGGACCTCATCCAGTGGACCTGCGCAGTGTTTGTCTGTGACCACTCATTTCACATCAAGTCCTCAAGGTCCATTCACGTTGCAGCCCGTGACAGGACTTCCTTCCTTTTTAAGGCTGAATCACATTCCACTGTATGTGCTGCATCTTGTTTATCCACTCAGCCAACAATGGACACTGGGGTTGTTTCAACCTTTCGGCTATTTGAACATGGGCATGCAAGACCCCGCTTCAATTCCTCCGGGTGTACACCCAGAAACGGAATTGCTAGATCATATGGTAATTGTTTAAATTTTTGAAGAACTGCCAGTTTTCCAGTGGCCGTATCATTTTACATTCCCACCAGCAATGCACAAGGGTTCTCTATTTTTAAATTGTTTTAATGGCTGCTAAGGAGGCTGACTCGTGGGCTTCTGGCTTTTCCTGGTGGCACTGGTAGTGCATGGTTTGTAAAAATACGTGACATGCTCTGTGCTGGCAACGCCGACATCTTCCCCAGCAATCTGGGGGGACCCCACACCCCCCGGCACCCACTGGTGGCGGTCCAGGTGCAGCAGGGGCAGGTCAGGGGGCAGGCAGGCTTCCGAGGGAAGGGGCAAACCTTACTGGGGCACTTACCTCAGCAGGCCCTCCCAGGGCCAGGGATGCCTCGTGGGACCGGCTGTGACCACTGTCCCTGGAGCCGGGGTGAGGTGCTTGGTGAGTCGTCAGCGGAGAGCTCGGTCCTTATGTGCAGCAGGCAGTGTCCGTGGCTTTGGGGCTGGCTGGGCAGGCCTGGGCTTGAGAAGCGCAGAGTGGGGCCCTCAGGGACCCCTCGGGTCGGGCCTGCGACTTCTGGTACCGTCAAAGCCCCCTCCCCCTAGGTTTCTCAATGTTTGGATCAGAGGGCACAGGCATCAGAAAAGGAAGTCAGGGTGGGAACGATAAGACGGTAAGACGATAAGACAGACTCCCCGGCGAGGCCCGCATCCAGATTACGGGTTGGTGCTGGGCCTGGGAGTCTGTATCACTGAGGGGCACGTTTGAGTTGGGAAGTGGATTTGGCCAACAGCCAGTCTCATTGTCTGAGGAAGAGGCAGGGGTGTGGCCTCCGAATGAAGGCTGGCAAGGAAAGCTCCCTGGTACCAGCCCTGTGGGGGCTGGTGACACCCCCCAAGTCCCTGGCACATAGCAGGGCTTTTGAATGAAGTACAAAAGCCCGAGACAGAGGGCAGGGACCACCCTTCCTTAGGACCCTGCCACCCTGCTCAGCTGAGGGACCTCTTGGAGAGGACAAGGCAGCTTCAGAGTGATACCACCAGTCCTCAGGCTGGCATTTACTCTGATGATGGCAATGCTGTTCACAATAGCTGTCATGCTGAATTCTCCGTGGGCTTATCCAGTCTCAGGCCAGCAGTGAATGTGGGAACCAGAGGCCCACCACCTCGCCCCTGCCCCCAGGGCTGACGGGAGAGCTGGGACGTAGACCAGTGGGCCTGATTCCACACCTGTGCTGTGAATTGTTTGGTGGCTGGAGGCAGTGGGCGATGACAGGAATAAATTAAAACACTCCCAAATTAACTATGTGAAATTCCAGACACCGGAAGGCACCTGTGGTGATGGCAGGCACTTGGGAGGCCATCTTTTTGTTAGGTTGCTTCTTTCTACTGGCTGGTGGCGGCTCAGTAGGGCAGCCAGAGTTGGGCAGCCTGAATCTGTCCCTGCTTCCCAGGGCTCCCACCCTTGTTATTTTTTTGAGAACGAGTGATAGTGGCAGTACCAGGTGAGATCTTCAGCCCCTTCCAAGCCAGACTCCTCCCGTTCTTTCCTGTGGACCAGGGATATTTTCAGTCCTGTCGGGCACTGTAAAAACGTAGCTTCAGTTGCCACATCCAACCTGGTTGTCACCTGGAGATGCAGGTGAGAGGGGCCTGAGGGACCCACTCCCGGTTGTTGCTGAGATGAAAAGGCCTGGGATGGACAGGCCAGACTGGTCCAGGGACTCCCAGCAGAGATGGCCAGTCCAGGAAAGGGGAGAAATGTGAGTGTGCTGACGAAAGGTGACGCCCAGGCTGGGCCTTGAAGGCGCACCCTGCCCTCGTGGGATTCTCAGGGTCCCTGGGAACGAGCCTGACATGCAGAAAGATCGGGAGCGTGGGGCGGGCTTCCTCAGTCTGGGCAACGGCACATAGGGGAGCTGAAGAAGGACATGAGGCTGCATCCCGGGGTGAGCACTGCGGCCAATGAGCAGTCTTCTCCAGGCCACATGTCACCTGCCATGACCCCAAGTGCCTGCTGGGCTCTTTAGAAACTGCTTGATCAAATGATGCTGCTCAGGCTTTGGTTCTCATACTGGAAGATACTTTAACAGTCACTTTTTGTCCATTTAAAATTGTAGTTATCAGAAGTTCCGAGCTCCTGAACTACTGTACACTTCTGTTTTTACACGTTAGAACAGAACTTTCCATTTACATCAAAATCACATTTTGCATCACCTCTAATTTTGTTTTAATGAGAATCTGAAGTTAGCTGTGCCATCTCCCACCCCCACTTCACTTCCGAGTTAACTAGACTGTCAAAAACGTGTTGCCTCTTCAGAAACAAGGAGGGGAGGGTGGGTGACGCCTCCCAGCAGTGCAGCCCAGGTAGCAAGCCCCCTGCTCCCCGGACAGAATGCTGAAAGCAGACACCGACCTCAGCACTCCTGACAGAGCCAAACGGAGGACAGATGCAGTCCACAATCTCGCCAAAGGCTCTTCCCCAGGGAAATTTACCCATCAAAAAATGCAGATGGATGAACCGGCTCAGTCTTACCTGAGGTTCCCAATCCTGGCTCCCAACACTCTGGGAGGAAAGTGGGTCTATTTATGGCACATACTTCTGGGTTAAATCAATGCATTGTATGTGAGACAAAAGAATTTATAAAGGGCTTCCGGTCTGATCAACCCAACACCATTACTGTACAAAAAAAGTGTTTTATTAGTTAATTACCCCAGGTGTACCTCTGTTCATGCTCTAGGTCACACCTGTTTCTCAGATTCGGCCCAGGCTCATAGGCAAGTTAGCAGATTAGCAAATAGGAAAACTGTTCTGCAAAATAACAACTGTCAGCTTAAGGCATTACTAACATTGCAGAAGGAAGCAAGGTTGCTAGGGAAGTTTGGACAGCCCAGGACCATGCTTCTGGGACAGGAAACCCTCTCTGAAAGGGCCAGCCTGTGCTGCTATCCGACTTGGGAGATAACACTCTTGCTCTGGGTGACAGGTCACTTCTTTAAACCCATCCACAACATCACAGACAAAACACTGTCTATTTCCCAAGCTTTCAGATTTAGAAGTTAGTTATATAAAAAGCACTGTCACAGAGGCCCCAGTACATCTGCGGGCCTCCCAGAGGGCTCACTTGGTCCTCCCTGGCTGGAGCAGGGGAGGACGGAGAAATATGGAAGGTCAGTCTGTTTTAAAAAATGAAGTCACTACTAGAAACACAGAGCCCGGGGGCAGAAACCCTTGCTGCAATCACATGCTGAATCATTGTCCTCCCAGAGAGCGGGCTCCTACAGGTGCTTTCGGTCCACGGAAGTGCTCAGAGCAGGGCAGGCCAGTGTGGCCACGGAGCTGCCGCCTGCCTCACTGCATGCCGAACCACTGCTCCTGGTCAGCCCACTGGGCCGCCTCACTGTCGCTGCCCTCCAGGTCCCCTTCTTCCCCACTCCCTTCCATGTCGTCCACATCCTCCTCCTGAGTGGCATCCGTGGGACTCTCCTCCTTCTCCATCTTCTGCATCCCCTCTAGAGACTTCTGGTCATTGGGGTCCAAACTAAGGGACAACAAAACAAAGGAGAGGCCTGAATCTCTGCCTTGCTTCTTGCTGGCTGCTGCGTCCTCTCCCTGGCACGGCTGTGAAATGACCACCCGGTCACAGAGAAACTGCCAGCGCCTGGCCTCTCCGAACAAGTCCGGTGCCACAGGCGGAATCGAGGGAGTCCACCACTAGAAGTGAAAAAAGGCTTCTTGTCCTAATTTTTAGAATTCTTGAGGTTTTCTCCACATTATTTCTTAAACCTTTTGACACTTACGCATATTCCTACCATTATGCTAAAGGAAGTTACCAAGTAACAGAAATGGAAAACTGGTAAACCACCATCAACAGAAAAATTCAAATGTAATTTCTTAACAGTATTGGGTTTTTAAGCTATAGAGTTACAAAAAAAACCCCTTATTTTTCTGTGAATGAAATCGTTCCATGTTCTTATGATCTAATTAAACATAAGGCATTTCAGTAGTTAACCAAAATCATCATGCTTACCATGGAACAGACTTCTCAACTCCTAGGTTAGACCCCAGGACCCAAAGCAACCCCTACCTACCTGGGCATTCGAGTTTAACAGCTAAGAGTCATCACACATGCAAAAGCCCCAAAGTTCAGAACGTTTATTTACGGGGCTCCTAAGCAATCTTTCCTCTTGCCTTCGTGACCACCACCCAGGCCAGCAGGTATCTGATCTCTAACAAATCTCTCCTCTAACGAAAGCCTGGTATTTTCTCACTTGCTTCTGAGATTCCAAAAAGCAGATAAAACCCATTGGGAATCCTGTTCCTACTTATATAACTGTAGATTGATCTGTATCATCTCCTCTTCTCTGAAACCTTCCATACAGCTCTCACCCACACCCAGGGCTCCCACCCTCTGCACTCCCACCTTGCCTTCTAGAAACTGCTATGAAAGCACTTAGCACATGGTATCCATCAGTCTGCGCGTCTGAGACTGAGGGCTCCCGGAACTGCAGCATCCCCAGTGGTTACTCAGATGCCAGGCATATGAGTGGTGCTCAACTGCTGAACAAATAAACGGATGTGGTCAGACTCAGTTAAAGACAGGCCTTCACCGTAACCTTACAGACACACAGACAACCCTTAAAGAAATCACTTCTGTATGAAGCAGCAAGAAAACCACTATTTATTTAGTATTTACTAAGTACCAGGCACAGTGCTAAGAGCTTTACAAGGAATAATCATTTAATCCTCATGTAATCACTTAATACCTAATAAGGTAGATATAGACAAGAAAATTTGTTAGTAACTCGCCCAAGATAACAGGTGGTGAAGGTAATATTCAAACTTCAGAGCTTAAGTTCTTAACGACTACGGTAGGTAGAAACATGGGAAAGTACTTATAATACTTTGATTTGAAAAAGCAGAATATAAAATATATACTACATATAACCCTATAAAAATATGCATATGTGAGGGCAAGGCCAGGAAGATGATCTATACAAATGAAAACAGATGTTATAGTGGTGTGAGCTGGTTATGAGTGAAAAGAGTTCTTTAATGTTGTTAATATACTTAAGAAAAACTTTTTAGAAGTCATGAATTCATAAAGAGCTCTTCTACCATTACTATTATTACTGTTTTCAATCATGGGCACAACGTGTACGTGGTTCCGGAATTCCTGTGGAACAGTGCCCTGCCTCCTCTACCCCTGGGCGACCTTCCCCCCGGGAGGCTAAGTGCCTACCTGAGTGCTATACTATACTGGTCCATTGCCTCCTGATACTCATTGACAGCTACAAGGAAATCTCCTAGGATCCGGTGCAGGACACAGTCACTCTGATTAGCTAGCGCGTTCCTCAGCAAAGCAATTCCATCTTCATATTTCTGCTCTCTGCCTAAAAAGAAAAAGACCCTCATTTTTCTACTTAAATGGCATTTAGACAATATATTCCCACCTCAAGTCTTATACACAAAACCACAACAATGATCACAATCCGATGATCTATTTGTAGATGTCTTCAAGAGAACAGTGTGGCAGGAAGTAAGAGCAAGCTCATCTGAATTCCTATATCATTAGGGAATGTACAGTTTGAGTTCTCATTTTTTTAAAGGTACTATTAACCTAAATTCAAATAAAAAGCCAGGATGCATTTAATTTGCCAAACTAGCCCAAACCCAGTTCATGACAAATCAAGAATGAAAAAACCAAGGCTAAAAGGGAAATCATAAGAGAATCCAGACAGGTTAAAACAGTTCAAGCTGGATAAGCCAGTTATGTTTGGCCCAAACTAGTCCAGGACAATTAAAGCCAAGTCAGAGTGAGTTGAACAGGTTACCAAGTATAGCTGGTTTGAGGCACTCCATAATAATCAGTCACTGCCAATCTAAGCAGTTCTAAGTCAGCTACATTTGGTCGTGCTAAACATAAACCACCTCATCTGGGCTCAGACCTACTGCATAAGGAACGTACCTGTTTGGTCATCTGTAACCAGCTAGACTGGGGAATCCAACTGAGATCAGGTTTTATACAATTAACCATGAAGAGGGAAGAAGATACACTTACTTAGTAGTTCTGCTTTTTTCACCACAGCTTTAATGTAATCCGGCCTTTGGTTCAGGGCTTTATCTAATAAAGTTTTAGCTTTCTCCTGTGTCACTGGGTCTTCAAGACAAACGGTGGCTAACAAGGTAAGGGTCTGTGCATTTGCTCCTAGAGTTTTGTAAACGTTGTTAGCCATGACCATTGCTTCACGAATACTGTTGGAGGCTAAGTAACATTCGATGAGACCTGCAAAAAGAAGACAGAAAATTTAACCATATTATTCCAAGCCATGCTTCCATCCTGACAGCCTTCCAAATTGCAAACCTTCAAAGTTTCAGACAAGGGGCAGGCCAGACTGGAGAGTATGTTGATGGAATACCTAAGAGGTGCTCCTTCCCAGAACACTTGACGGATATGGAAAAAGCCCGCACTGCAAAGGCACCTTCAGTTAGCAAAGGCATTGAACACCTGTCAGTAAAGCGGAGCATGCAGGCAGCCTAGCTCAGGGGTCCCCAACCCCTGGGCCACGGACCAGTCCTCGGCCTGTTCGGAACCAGGCCGCACAGCAGGAGGTGAGGGGACGAGCAGCAAAGCTTCCTCTGCATCTGCAGCCATTCCCCAGTGCTAGCATCACCACCAGCTCCATCTCGGATCATCAGGCATTATATACTCAAAGGAGCACTGGTCCCTGGTGCCAAAAAGGTTGGGGACCGCTGGCCTAGCTGAATATTAGAGGAACAACCCATTAGTTGAAACAGTGAGAGATGATGTTCCTATGAAAACCCAAGGTCTCACTGTCTCTTAAGCCGTGTTCATCTTTAGTCTGAGTTTTAGGCTCCTAAAGTCTGAAGTGAGTATCTAGTTCTACAAGCTATAGACCCAAAGGAGTAACCCAAGGAACAAGGAAGACTTTTTCATGTGAAACAAAGTTTTCTAAAAGGCATTTGCTGAAAACTTCCCTAAACTAGATGGAGAGTCCTACATCAGATGGACCAAATATACTGATATTGGCAGCTCCTGCCTCTTTTCATACCCACAGCAAGATGCCCTATCGGGAGTCAACTCTTAACTTTTCACGCCAAGAAGTCAAGAACAGAGGAAGTACTTTTTGGCACAAAGCACTCATCAAAACAGAAAAACAGCTTAAACCTTAAACCCACACAATCGCTGGCAGATTTTTCTCTGCATACTCCTCCACCTAGTAGCATTTATAACATTTGTGCACATTCTACCACACACTATGGTTACTTAACCAAAAATTACCTAACGCTTAAGAGCAACGTGTTGGATTCAGACCATGGCTGTTTGCAACTACTGATTGAGAGTTACTTCCGTGCTAAAGCCCTATTGGGAAGTCAGAAGGAAATGGAAAGAATGTGCTTCACTAATGTGGGGCCACCACCAATAAGGGAAGCTCGGCTGGAGATTGCAGAAAGCACCAGAGGCATAACCAGAGTCACCCTGATCCGATCTCCCAATGGTTGCTGCCTGACGAAGGCAGCCTGTGAAGCCTCACAGTCCGGCTAGGGAACACCCTCTGCCCCAAGCACTCTCATCAGCCTGTGTCCAAGCACTGTGGTCGTGGAGTTCATTCAAATGCACTGCTGGGTTTTGGTGAACCAGGCACACAGCAGAAAGGAATGAACGTGATGAAAGTAGCTAGGAGGCTATAGGGAAAGGTATAGTTTCAGGATCAAGGAACTGAATCTGAAACCAAAAGCTTCATTTGCTGGGGTTTCCTTAAGAACAAATCCACAAGAGGCATAGCTCTCTGGCTATCTAAGCAGATTTGTTCTTTACTCCAATTTCCAAATTTTATTTTTCAAATTTGAACTCATCTTCCTGTTAACAGCAAATCACTCCTAGACTGCTGGGTTTATTTTTAAATTTTCATAAAAATATGCTTTGGAGGAACTGCATCTTGTAAGATCTATTTTAATGTCTGTGACGGAGTCACCAAAATGTTGCTGAAGCTGGCATAGCTCCTTTGAACTGCTAGGGTCAGTTCACATGAACATAAAATAGTACATAACAAAACCAAGTTTGACCCTGATCATGCCCACTCTGGAGGTCACAACGAACCAACCAGTTCCCATAGCCAACACTGTCATGTGAATATGGAGATACCCATGAGTAATCTCTCTAGCCCAAGGTAAGACAACTGTGAAAAATAAAGACATAACCAAGCAAACCTGCACAGTGCTGGCACAAACAGATACGTGTTAGTGAGTGAGCCACATCAAGACACCAAAAAGGACAAGGAAAATACTCCAACTACTTCCTCTCCAAAAGCCACGAAGAAAAGAAAACTGGAATCTAGAAAGCCCTAGATTAATTTTAAAAGCCGAATGCAGTAGTTCTCAAACTTGTCTGCACATTACCATTACCTGGGAGCTTCAGGTAATGCTGATGCCCATCTCTTAACCCAACTACTCTGATTTAAATAGTACTGGAGTGACATGGCATTGGGACTTTTAAAAGTTCCCCCAGCAGACTCTCAATGTACAACAAAGTTTGAGACCTACTGGCCTAACAAAACCTTCCATCAGAGTGTCGCCCACACCTACAGATTTAACTTTCCATCTCTAATGTTTATCTTACCTTCATAACAGTCTAAGCGACAAGGAGCAAGTCGTATGGCCTCCCGAAAGTGGATTATTGCTTCTTGGACTCTGCCCATGTTCCTCAGTGCTGCCCCTTTCAGCAGTAAGGCCTGAACACTGTTGCTGTTCAGCTGGATGGCCTTGGCCCCCAAATAGAGGGCCCGGGAGTAGCGTTTGCTGTAGAAGCTATGGCACCTGGGGGAAACCACCAAATGTTATGAGAGAAAACTACAAGCACACCACATTTTACTGCGCTTTTCCTTTCTGCTCTTAAAAGATGTTGTTTTCTGAAAATGGAAGGCAAGATTCTCCACCAACAAAAAGAATGACTCGCTTTATTGCGACACTCGTTTATTGCAGTGGTTTGAACTGAACCCACAGTATCTCCAAGTTATGCCAGTATAAAGAAATTTCATCTAAACCAAAGAGAAGTCCTTCTATGTAAGCCTTAATACAAACCACACTTACAGCTTTAACATAAGGTATTATAGTGGAAAAAACAGAAAAAAAAAATCTACTAAATATTTAAGGAGTAAATCTTGATATGGAGAGAGAAAATTCTGAAAAAAAACCCTGATGATCTAGATATGCCATCAGATGAGACACATTCAGAGAATTTGTAAGGCCAGGCCTGTTCACTGATGGCCTCCCAGGAGCAGATCCAGTGCTGAGCATGATGTGTTCACCATCTAAGTTAATACCTACCCCGTGAGTAGCAGGTATTACCCTCCTTCCCAAAGGAGAAAACAGACTGAGAGGTAAATCATGTGTCCAAAGTCAAAGACCGTGATTTGAATCCAAGTCTGATTATCTCCTAAACCTGTTTTCCACCTGTATTCTATTCAGGAAGGACCACAATTCCCTGAAGAATCTGCTGAAAATGGAGGAGAAAATGTAGTGCATATACATACCCGGAAACTACCCAGGGTTCTGCATGCTGATCAGAAATATTGAAAAGGCGGCAGCCGAGATTCTCTACATCCTCCAGCCGCCCTTCTCGTGCCAGGAGGTAGCCATAAACATCCATCCCTACAAAGGAAGAGGCTCTTTAAACGAGGCAGCCTGGGCCCTTCACGGAGGAGTGGCGACCACCGGCAGATATCACAAAGGCCCCAGCTCCTCGGGACGATGAGCCCCCTCCATCATCATGAGCTCTTCCCACCAGCCTTCCCAGGTTCCAACAAATTGACTTATAAGACGACAAAACACATCTAAAACTAAGAAAAAAAAAGAAGCAAAGAAGCAGAAGGACGAATCTCACAATTTGAAAGCCTGTTATTTTCAGAAACTGTTTGTCCCTACATCCTGTGGCATGATATACAGCCATCCTAACTCACAACCAGAAAGGCCCCAAAAAAGGTATCAAGTAAGTTCTCGCTTCCAAGGGGTCTAGGCACACCCAGGAGTACACACTTCATGTGTAGTTAGTCTTGGAAAAAAACCTATTTCAGGAAAAGCATCTAGTCCTTTGTGGAGTCTAGTTCATTTAAGATCACCCCACCCGACGCCACCCCTTTAAGTTCTCACTCATGTTCTATAAAAAGAGCTCCACGCTTGCTGTCACCCATCTCTTATCACCATTTCCCTCCACTCCTTGTACCCCTTCAGATTCCCAGGAAAATGCTTCTCGAGCCAAGCTCACTGCAACACGTCCTGCCGGCCCCGGACTTTGGCCTGAGCTCCCTGCGCTTGCACACGGCTTTCATCACAGGTGTGAGCAGCGTGGAGAAGAGAATAAGCCCTGGGCAAGAAGGAGACCCTTGAGCAAATGAATTCTTCTGGATCTGTTTCCTCCATTCCCTGCTCTGTCATTCTCTTGGCTTAAGCATCTACAAGACTGTCTATTGTCACAGGTCTTATTTTTCTGATGACCTTTACTGGGGCTTTACAAGCAGAATTCAGCCTATTTGACCTTATTTCCAACTACTATTCCTGAGCACACACCCTTCACTCACTGCCGACCACTCAACAGTCATCCTTTGGAAGTCCCTAAGGCTTACCCATTCAGCTGCAATTTTCTTTCAGATCAATGATTTTTTTTGTTGTTCACTCTTAACTACTTCCTTTAATTACCTTATCCCTTTCTTAATATCTGTTCACTTGCTCCCTTTTAATTATACTAGGACGCTGTAAAGCTAAATTCCCTTTTTAGGATATTATGGTTCTGGAGATGTGATCCAAATTCTCAGTCCGGCACATCATAAATTTATAAATCATAAGGAGGGGCTATGACTCTTCCAAAAGGAAAAAAGCTAAATAATGACCTGTGGGAAAATGACATGAACTGAAACAAAAACAATGGCTCAAACCGAATTACCCCAGTGTTAAAGACACGTGTCAGGAGCTGAAAAAAGGTAAAAGGCTATGGTGATAAATTTTACAAACAATCTTGTGAAAACTGCTATCAGAAGATCATGCTACATTTTCTCCCTAACTTTCTGATCTGCCCCTCTACAGCCATTTCTGCCTTCCCCAAGAATCACTTACCTTTTATCAGGTAAGGATCCAACATCTGTGCCTGTTCAAACTTGAGGACAGAGTTTTTATTGTCTCCAGCTCGGAAGTACAGATCTGCTAAGCTTCCCAGTAGATCCACGTTATCTCGCAATAAGGACTTTTTCTCTAGTGAACTTTAAGATATTAAACATTGAACCTTAAAATCTATAATAAATCCTTAGTTGTTGAATCTCAGTGATGGACATATAAGTACTATTTTGTGTATGTATGAAATTTTTCACAATAAAAAACTTTAAAAACAAACTGTAAACCCTTTATTGTCTTATTCTGAGCTACCATTAAAAAAAAGTTATACAGGACAAGTTTTACAGGACAGGACAGCAAATACACAGAACAAAGCAGAAATCCCATTACCCAGAAAGAACATGCTTGGTTGTTTTTCAGAGGACAACAAACACTACATGGTGTTAAATGTCATTTCATTCACAGATAACAGCTACTTATGAAGCAACCAAATGACTCTTCATTACACAAACTCCAGTCTCTAGTCCTTGGACTTTACCTGACTAGAAAGAAAATCCCAAGCCAGATGCTGCAATCAACTATGTTTTTGGGGCATCCAAAAAGATGTCTTTCAGGTTCAAGAACAACATGCTGAGGCAGTCCATTTTGCAAGGATTATTGCTGCTTTTTGCACATAGAGCTAAACTTTGACCAAATTACATTAATAGGTGCTCAGCAGAAATTATTACATTTGGGACCATTCAGTACATTAAGAGACTAACAAAGCGCAAGGACAACTGGCTGCAACACCAAGAGACAGGCATCTCATTGTTCTGTTTCGCTAATTTAGATACAACAGAACTCCACATAAAAAAAGGGCATCAAGAATGCTAAATTAATGTTGTAGGTCTCACCAGATGGTATTGATTGCTCTTGAGTTGTCACCAGTATGCACAAAAGCATATGCTTTGATCCACACAGAGAGCCAATCCAAGTTAGGCACAGACTGGATCACATTCATTGTCATCGATGCCACCTCTGCACCTTTTACAGACAAGGACAGCAGACCTAATCCAACAAAAAGCAGAAAAAAGGTAAGGCATAGCATCCTTCTTCCACAATGTAAGAAGCAACAGGTGACTCTTTCCATGGGCTACAAGGCAATCCTTTCCCTATTCCAGTCAAGAGACATATGACAGAAGAAACATAATTTAATATTTCTTGATCAGTAAAATACATGACAATGGTAATCTACTGAATCACTATCCAGAGGTGAGGCATGGGCAACTTTAAAAAAAAAATAAAGCTATTCTAATGTACAACCAAGATCAAGAACTACTACTTTAGAGAGTAAACACTCCATGAAAATAGACAGAGAATGCTTTATACCTAGAATGGCATCAAGGGCTAATGGGCACTGCCTCAGCACCTCCTTATAGCTGGTGACTGAAGGGCGCTCCTGACCAGCCTTCTTGTACAGGTTTGCTAGCATCATGTTTATCTGTAATAAATAAAACCAAAAGACAGTAAGATTAAATGTACGTTGTAAAGAAAATAACCATCAATAAGTTCTGCTTTTTTGCCAGCTATTATTCTACTTTTTATTGGAAATCTAGCCATAGCCCTGTGGAAATTCCAACCAAAAAGGAAATGACTACCTTTGCTTTTCCTATGTCCTCCCATTTTTATAAGGAAAAGTCAAATTCCTCTCACTTACCCAAACAAAAGGTTCGGTAATATCTGGACCAAAGATGCTGCCACTGGAAACGGGGGTACCATTAATTTGAGAAATGTTACAGAATTCTAATTACCTTGATTATTTATTGATCTTAAGACAGAAAATGAACTACCCTAGAAGTGCTCAAGTTTACACTTTTTAAAGGCAATTAACATCAAGGCAGAGAAGTGAGGATTTCTTAACATATCTAGTTAAGAAAGATCAGATGAATTTTCCCCAAAAAGGAAATGACATATATAAAAGTATTATAATTGGCTTCTTTCTAATAGTCTAGTAACTAGACTCTAGCCTTTCTAATGCTTAAAGCTTTAAAAAACAGGTACTATCTGACTCATCAAAGTAATGCTATAAAATTCAAACTCTTAACTTGCAGAGATGACAATGAACCAGAGATTAGTTACACTATTTAAACAGCACAATTCAAATATGTAACGCAATAAAGCTCTACTAAAATAACTCTTCCTAAAAATGCAACAGGGAAAATTTGAGAAAACCTAAAAATTCCAAAGAACGTAGAAGTTATAGGGAAGGCATAATTGATCTTAACAATGCAAAGAGAAAAACACAATATTTCAATTTAAAATTAACAGATCCTAATGCAACACAGAGTTTGCCAGATCATTAACCTGAGGAAGCAGTTAACATGAGGTCACAAAAGAAAAAAAGCCAGTCCCAATTTCTTCAACTCTCTGTAGCTTTGTATGCTGGATATTTACTCAAGAGTGGCCTTACAGAATGAAATGATCTAGTACGGTATTAATCCATACTGAATCAAATGATGCAATAATGAAGCACTAGAAAGAAAACCATTTTTTATTTTGCCTCAGATTTTCCATTTTAGGCTATGTTTAAAATGCAAAAGAAGGTAATTAAAGGAAAATTCCAGTATTGGTGTCAATACTTTAAGAGTAAAGTTTAAATTTAAGAACCTTTCTTGACTGCTTGTTATTAATAAACCATGACTGATGGACCAGCAAATATTAAAATCCCCTTTAAACTATCTGGCACTTCGAAAGAATGAGTTTTAGGTACTACGTAGTGAGGAAGTAAATTATTTTTAAAGCAGATCCTTACTTGGGAATATCATAAAGCCACATTCCACCAGTTGTAAACACAGCAGTCATCATTTTCTAAAAACTAAGAAACTCTATGTTGGTATGTTTGCTCTTAAAAGTTGGAGATTTATCAAGATGCAATAATCTCACACTGGAATTTTCCTTTAAAATGGGAAGGAATGTGTGGCGATGTTTACCATACATTAACAGACGTTCATTTAGACGTATTTTGACTCACTTCCTTGTCCTTTACACAGACTGAGAAGCCAGTTAACTCCCTAACGGACAAGAAAGAAAAACTGTAAATATTATAGGTTTATGTTTGCTTCTGGCTACAACAGCTCTACAGAATGAAAGATAAGTACTCCTAACAAATGCAGATTCCTCTAGTCCCTCTTAAAATGATGGCAGTAAACACAAAGTGTTGGATACCACAAAACTGAGTTTCTTTGCCATCACTCATTTTCAAAATTGTTCTCACACTCTTTCAAGTCATTAAGGAGGAAATTACGATACATCTCCAATAAGATAAGGAATAGATGTAATTTAAAGTTTATAATCAAAATAGCATCTTCCAAAAGGAAGATACTCTTTGTATATGTAAAAAAAAATTATATTAGACTTTCATAGGGTGCCAGAAAACGATCCGGTATATAAGTATCCAAACTTATTACGAGACAGGTTAGGCTATATAATATGCTTCACAATGTTTTTAACAGCAGTCACCACCATTAAATATACTGGGGAAATAACTTAATTCTAAAAACTTGGAAAATCATAAATAAATCCTCACTATGACGAGATACATTCTCATCAAGTTTGATTGGTTACTTTTAAAATTCAGCAATATGTGGGTGAAAAAAAACACTAACTAAATATACCAGGTCCCTAACTGTTTAGATTCATTTTCTTTTAAGAGCAGGAGGATGTACATCTTACATATAAAATTCCTCACTGTTCAGCACAAGTGACCCTGAACAGTTTCTCACTGAAGTGAGGAAAGCAGGTGACATCCGAGTATTTGGTAGAATATTAAGTACTGATGTAAATTCAATCCTATGAACAAGGATTCTCATTGTTCTTCTAAACTGGACTTCAAAAAAAACTGTAATCAAAGATGCCCAATATGATACCCCTTACAGAATAGTGCTTTAAAAAGTATTTTCACATACATGAACTTATTTAGCTTTTTAAAAAGTTAGCAGAGAAAGTATTATCTCATTTTATAAAGAAGGGGGAAAAGTAAAGTTCAGATTGGTAACTTGCCTACATACATACTACACACAGTTTGCATGCCCAAACTCAGACAAGACACCAGAACTTCTGATTTTAGTTGAAGGCGTTCTAGTTACTATATTGCCAAATCAAACACAAATACATATCCTACACACAAATAAGTACAAAAGGATCTTGTAGTTTTGATTTTGAAAATGTAAGGATTAATAAAACCACTCATTATCAAACAGGGAAAACCACAGAATGCAAAAAATTAGGTTCTAAAAAAGTATTGTCACCTGGAAGTGTACTGCAAATCATTATTTTCTACAGTAAGAAATGCCAAAGAATAAGCAGTTATAGTATTCTCCAGTGACCATTTTTATCAGTTGAATTTTCAGGGTCTCATAAGAGAGTCACTCTTCAACCTCTCTGAATCCCCCACCTACTCCATTAACAAGGGAACAAAGTGAAAATCAGAGTTAAGAGTAATGTGCTCAGATGGACTTCCCACTGTACAGGGAAGAGAGCTGGAAGGACTCGGGGGTGGAGAAAATGATGTAACAAATTGTTAGTTAAACTTACTTTGGGAGTTCTTTGTCTTGAAGGGATCCCATCAAGTATAGCAATGGCATCTTTATCCTGTTTTAGCATCGTGTAACATTCAGCCATTTTGTATTTCACTTCAATTTCAGATGGAAGACACTAAGAGGGAATGACAACATCTCTTCAAAATATTACTTAAACAGTATGGCAGTTCTTCAAAGTGTTAGTTACCATATGACCCAGCAATTCTGCTCCTACATAGATTGCCAAAAGAATTGAAAACATGTAGCAACACAAAAACCTGCAGACAAATGGTCACAGAAGCATTAATAATAAAGGAAGTGGAAATAAACCAAGTGTCTACCAATTGATGAAAAGATAAAATATAACCTATCCATACAGTGGAATACTACTTAACAATAAAAAGGAGTGAAAAATTAATTCATTTTATAACATGGATGAACCTTGAAAATATTATGCTAAGTAAAAGCAGCCAGACACAAAAGGCCACATATTGTATGATTCCATTCATATGAAATGTCCAGAATAGGTAAATCTATAGCGACAGAAAGGTTAGTGATTGCCAGGGGTTGGGGAGATAACAGGCACTGGGTTTTTCTAGGCTAATAAAAATGTTCCAGAATTAGTGGTTATGGTTGCACAATGCTGTGAATATATGATGTGAATTACATCTCAATTTTTAAGAAAGTCCTTAAAGATTAAATGTATTTAATTCAAATGAAAGGTTTAGCATGGTGCTTGGCATACTAAAGGTTCAAAAAAAGTTAGCTACTTCTATAAATGATCCAGTGTAGAGATACATATGGCTTCCATTCAGTGTCAGAAAAAGAGAAAATCCTTGCAATCAGCTCTTCAATAACAAAAAACAAAGGTTTTACTTAAAGAAATCGAAAACAAGATGAAGATCTATAGGGTTTTTAAAAAACTACACGAATTTGTCTTTTAATGTGGAAAAATACAAAGCAGAAAAAAATATGACTTATAATTTCACTTCTATTTCATTCTACTGACATTCTCTTTAAACATAAGCTGCATGTATAATTTAAATTTAAAGACACATTCAAACTGAAAAGTAAAAGTTCCCCTCTCTCTAAAGCTTGCTATTGTTAAATTTATTTCCTTCGCATGCACAAAAAAACCTTTCATATATATTTTAGGCATATACCAGGACACAATTACATTATCTATAAACCAACCCCTTCAAATCTTTTCTTCTTTAGTAATATATATAGTTCTTTCCAAATCAGCACATACACCTCTATCTCATTTTTCATTTTTTCAACAGTTCCATCATATTCCATCCTTGGCTATACTATGATTTAACTAGACCTTACTGATGAACACTTTTGCTTCTAGTTTCTTATCATTATAAACAATGCTGCGATAAACAGCCTTACATACCCTATAAAACTTTTGTGAGTCTACTATTAAGGTTAATTTCTAGCAATGGGATGGTCCCATCGAATTTTAAAATTTCAATTTTTTCCCTTCATTTATTTAACCATCAAAAATCTGGCAATTATTAAAAATTGGCAGAAATTCTTCTTAGATTTGTCATAAATTTCCCCGGGTACTCACAGTCCTAACAATTGAGTTACATTTTAAAAGCTGTACTTTCATTAACATTATAAAAACATTTTATGAGTTCTGTTTGCATAAAAGGGAAGAACAACACATACTTTGGTTAGAACTCAGATAATTCATGTTTAATTCCAATTTTAGATTCACCTGGAGTGAATTTTGCTTTTAACCCATAATGCTTGGTTGGATGCACTCTTGCACCTAAGTGATTTTTCATCTGTTCCTCCAGTTAGTTCCCATTTAAAATCAATCACATTTTATTTTACCATCTTCAAATCTAATTAGAAGTCTTATAAATTCTTTCAGTCTCTCTTGGTTTCAAAAATAAAAAATCACCATACTTCCATCTCCAATTACCTGACTTTGTGGAGCAGATGCAGAATTTCCAGTTGAAGGTCTCACTTTTGAAGTCTTACTTAGGGCTTTCTTCTGCTGTAAAGCCATGGTATACTTACTCACGGCATTCCGATATTCCTTATCATGAAAGAGAGAATCTGCATGATACACCAAAAGCTGGTACTTCTGAGATGGGGAGAATAGCTCACTAGAAAACAAAGAAAGTATACCTCCTACATGGGTTGTTTTGAAATGTGAGAAAGAAAGAATACTCTCATTAGTGCCCACCCTTGGTGTCCCTTCTTAGTGTTCAAGCCTAGCGCAAACCCTATGCAGACAATTTACAAAAAGTCAATGTCCTTAAGTGCTAGTCCCAAAAAATAAAGCCATGAGAGTCGTACTCTGTGCTAATATGGATGACACGTATAGGAAATTGCCTCAAATTGTTTTAATATGCTCTTTTCCCTTTACTTACTATAAATACAATGATACCTCTGTAGAAGTATACAAAAAGAAATGTAATACATATTTTCCTCCCCTTCTTTAACCCAAGCCTTCTTAACAGTTTAAATATGTCTATACTCTTATATTAACATCAATTTTTACAGTAAAACAAAGAAAAACAATCACAATGACTTAATAACACCAAGAAGGGTTGAAGAACCTGGAAAAGAGAAACCTCACCACTTACATCCTTTTTAGGAAAGTACTGAACAAAAAGAGGTTTCTTAGGCAACTGAAAACTCTTCAAACACTTAAGAAAATGGGAATACTAAAATATTTAAGAATGAGAACAGGATAAGCCAGTGGGATAATGGGACAGAAACAGGATTAGCCTTGTTTGACAGAAGTGTTCTTTTTTGGTTTTAATTTTGCATACAAAAGTAAACTTTACTAGTACTAGAAAAATTTTTTATCTTCTGGAGTCTCAGGGGTTTAAGGACAGTGTAACAGAATCAAATGTTTCAGAACATTTTCTTTAATCTTGAACATTGCTCACAAGCGTTATAATTTCCTGGAAGCCAGCCTATCATTTTTAATAAGGAAATTGTATTTTTTAATCTCCAACCCAACTCTCTCCCCTCCTCCTTCCTAAGAGTTTACATGTTTGACAGGTAAAAGCTACATCCGCTTAAAAGGAAAGAGGAGTCAGTCAAAGAACTCTGTAGACAGTTAATTTCTCAACAAATGAAAGCTACTCAAGACTGGTACCAAAGATTGATAAGGGTGCCAAGAACCAACTGAAGTGGAATCGGGAGTGACTACAAATAGATAAGCAGTTTCTTTTGAGTGTAATGAAAATGTTTTGCAATAGACAGTGGTGATGGTTGCACAACTCCATGAATATATTTATAACCATTGAAATATATTCTTTAAAAGGGTGAATTCCTTGGTATTAAATTTAATCTTAAGAAAAAAATGGATAGGAAGTCTAAACATAGGATATAAAGTTACAAAGGAAATTCACTGAAAGATTTAAAGGTATAGTCCAGATAGTTAAGATCTCTTCCAACTCTGAGATTCTATATATTTAATGAGAAATAAGAGTTGATAAAAAATGTTACTATACTCAAAACATTCAGATATTTATATGTTGTAACGTATGTGCCTACTTATGCAAAAGTTATGGCTAGAATGATACTTGAGAAACTTAATAGTTGTTTGCCTCTGGAGAAGAGAAATGATGGGATGAGGTTCAAGACAGGGACACTTATCTGCACACTCCTTCTGCTCTTTGAAATTTTTTACTGTGTTGCATTGCAAATTCAGTAAGAAAATTTAAAACATAAATAACAAGGGTCAGAATTTAAATGCCTCCTGAAGCTAGGAAACTCAGTTTAACCCAATATGAAGAAGTAAAGTCTAATCAGAGGATCAAACTGCTTCTAAGTATCCTGTAACATCTTCAAGAACCAAGAATAATGACTAACTGGTGCATAAATTTCTAATGGTGGAAACTGTGCGCTTTGACAAATCAGTCAGAACCAAGTGAAAGGCTCCAGAATCAACAGAAGGCTGACAGAGACCAGGGCTCCTCTCTGTCAACACTAAGTGGATGGTGGCAAAATGATGAGTCTCACGTAGTGAGGTCCAAAAGCACACTAATGGAAATGAAATAGGGAGCAGCTGCTGTAATCACAGGCACTTAAGGGCCTTTCTGTTCTGACCTTGACAGCATCAAGAGCAGGCAAAAGGCAAACCGGTCCACCCTGAGTAGAAGATTCAATTATAACGCCATTTAGATGCAGTAGGCTGTGGTAGGTCAGAATGGAAAATTTAAGAGTCAAAAAGACCAAAAACCCAGACATCATGGCTCCTCCACTTACTAAATGTGCGAACCTGAACAGGTACTTCACCTCCCTGAGGTTATACGAACTTCCTCGGCAAATTCAATAAATATGTGAGTGCTTAACTGCACACAGGCATTGTGCTAAACACGTTAAGTGTTAAGAGTGATGCAGAACATGGATCTGAAAAGTTCTCATCACAAGGAAAAAAACTGTAAACTACGTGTATGGATGGACGTTAACTGCACTTATTGAGATCATTCTGCAATATACACAAAAATCACTATGTTGTATACCTTAAAATAATGTTCCATGCCAATTACATGTTTAAAAAGTGATGCTGAATATCAAACAAGGCAAGAGTATAGAACAGTGAGGATAATAAAAAATTCTGATGGGATGTGAGCTGAAAACCGTATGAGGCAAGTCCAAGGTTAAGAACTCAAAGCAGAACAGCAAAGGCAAAAGCCCGGAGTTGAGAGCGAGCTTGGTATGTTCAGGTATCAGAAAAAATTGGCAGGAAGGCTGGCGTTCAGTGTGAGCAGAATATATTAGATTAAGTTGGGGAGAAAGATGTTTGGCATCCTTGATCATGGGGGAAAAAAAACCTTAAGCACAATGGAGAAATGTAAGCAGGGGAGAGACATGCCCTCGAGGCTGGAAAAAGCCCTGTGCTGCTCGTCACAAGGCTCCATAAACGGCAGCCCTGACAACAGGAAAGGGGCACTGCGAGCCCTTAAAAAGGCGCCACTCCCATCCATCAAAAGAGAGTCCCCTTTTCAGGGGTTTGCCAAGGTGAGAAAGTGAACCCCACCCCCCTAATAAACTCAAAAGAAAAAAAACCGTCTCAGATGTGGACGAAGGTATAAAAGGCAGGGCCTGGAACTCTGAGCTTGGGCGAGGACGGAAACGTTTTCAGGATGGAGCTGCGAAGGGAGGAGTCGGCCCAGAGATGTGACAGTCGCTACGCCCGGTGACAGATACCTCCGGACACCCTACGCTCGCTCCCAACGTTCGGGGACACCCTCGTCAGGGTCGTCCTCATAGAGCCTCCGTCTTCCACGTCTCGAAGCCGCCGCCGATGACACATCCCCCGCAGGGAGCTCAAGTCCCCGCGCCGGGGACAACGCGGGGACCCAGTGAACTCAACGTGCGTTCCTAAGGTGGCTTCGCCCGAACAGGCCCGTGCGGACCCTGGAACCTGAGCGGGGGCCCGCGGCCGCTCCTTCCCGCCAGTCCCCAGGCCCCTTCAGCCCCCGCTCCCCAAAAAAGGCGCCGCTTTCTCCTCAGCCCCAGGCCGCTCCCCGCCTCAACTCACGGGTTGTTATTACTCATTGTAAGTAACAAGCTGCTGAGGAGCCGCACGTTGGAGTGCAGCCCCGCGGCCGCCATGTCTCGCACGTGGTCTATCACATTCATCCTGCCCGGCAGAGCCGCGGGAAGCAGCCGCAGCGGCACGAAAAGCCGGTAGAAGATGCTAAGGGAAGACTCCAAAATGGCGGCCTCGCCGGGGTCCATCGGGTCCACATGCGGCACCGCCCCCAGCAAAAATAGGCGACCACTGAAGTGCCTGGATTAAAAAAGTCTCTTCTCTCAAGCTCCCGTAAAGTGGAATGATTTATATTTACTCGTTGTTGTTGTTGTTGTTGTGTGCGTGTGTGTGTGTTTAAGCAAAGCGACGTCGTTCTAAATTGAAAATTTTATTTGAGGTCTTACAATGCGGCGGAGACAAAAGGTACCTCCATAACATGCTCAATAAGACGAGAAGGATTTGTGTCTTCTAAAAATTAATAAAAAATGTACGAACATTTATAAAAGAATATAGTAGATTGCATGGATGGGAACCCAACAGCTGCATCTAAATATTTTAATCAGGCGCTTTTACAGTCACGCCTGCGCACCAGGACGAAGGTGCCACGCCCCCTCTTCAGGTAGAATGAGTACTCTCTGCAGTCAGACTTCATTCAGCCTTTGGGCAGCCGACTTGAGTCTCAAAGGGAGTGTTTTTATGCTGTGAAATGACTCACTAGCTCAGAGTGAGTAAAAGCCAGGTTGAGATTTAGCCATCTTATTATGTGTTGTTTTAATTTGCAATTCCCTAATGACATGTTGAGTATCTTCTCATACGCCTATCTCCCCTCTTGTCTATCTTCTTTGGTGAGGTATCTCTTTAGATCTTTTTCTGATTTTTTTACTCGGGTTGTATTCTTACTGTTGAGTTTTGTGGGTTCTTTGTCTATTTCATAAGTCCTTTATCAGATATGTGTACTGAAAAGATTTTCTCCCATTCTGTGGCTTGTCTTCTCATTCTCTTGGCCATCCCTTTTTGGTTACAAAACAAAACAAAACAAACAAACAAACAAGCAAAAAACACAACTTTCAGCAATAATCCTGAAATGAAATGACTAATAATGGCCAGAAAAGAAACAGTGAAAATAGTATTTTATTAAACTTCATCTAAATAATAATGCCAGTACAATGTTTAATGAAAAGTAAAATATTACAGTACAAGAAGGTAATGAATTAATATTTTTAAATTAAATTAATGCATTAAGAAAAGCTTTTATCCTACATCTTGGATTAGCAAGAAAAAAAATAATATACAGTTTCTATTTTTGGTCCTTAAGTTCTGCAAATTTGCCCATAACAAAACTGATTGTATATTCATGTTCAGTTAGAACTATAAACAGATTCATCATTGTTTGAGCACAACCTTGGTGTTCCATGAAAAGATGGGAAGAAATTTAAATGCATATTACTAAGTGAAAGAAGCCAATCTGAAAAGGCCACATACTGTAGGATTCCAGCTATATGAAATTCTGGAAACGATGAAACTGAAGACATTAAAAAGATCAGTGGTTGCCAGGAGTTAGAGGGAAGGGAGGACTAGGTGGAGCACTGGATTTTTATGGATGTGAAATTATGTGATACTATAGTGGTGGATACATATATGTTTGTCAAAACTCATAGAATGTACAACACGAAGACCTATCATAAACTATGGACTTTGACTAGTGTACCACACTAGTGCTGGATGTTGACAGTGAGGGAGGCTGTGCATCTGTGACACAGCAAGGGGCAAGTGAGTATTTGGGAACTCTCTGCTTTCTGCTCAATTTTGCTCTGAACTTAAAGCTGTTTCAAAAAAAGACGGGTAAGAAAGAGGGATGTTTGTGTGTAGAAACTGACCTGTTCTGGGTGTCAAACATGCTAATACACCACTGTATCTAACACACTTAGAACAGTGTCTAGCACACATTGGTAAACACCATAAATGCTTGTTGTTAAAACTTTTCTCTACCTATGAAATATTTCATCATTCAAACCACATCTAAGTCTATAGCCATGCTACCCTGAACAAGCCAGATCCCGTCTGATCTAGGGGTTAAAGTACTCCTGGGAGTGGGGGAAAATAGAGGAAACAAAATTAGCAAAATGTTGGTATCAGCTGAAATTAAGTGGAGCTACATTATGCTATTACTTATGCTGTTTTCAACTTGTGTGCATATTTAAATTTTTCGTAAGTGTTTTTTAAAGTGCTTAAAACATAAAGAAGAGTGATAGGGAGTGTTGGCTGCCATTTTCAATTATGATAGATAGATAGATAGATAGATAGATAGATAGATAGATAGATGATAGGTAGATGATAGATAGATAGATAGATAGATAGATAGATAGATAGATAGATGTTTAAAGTTATAGATGTATAGATATATATTGCTGCCAAGAGGTCTAATAAGATAAGAAATGGTCATTGGATTAACAACGTGACAGTCATCGGTGAGCTCAACAAGAGCATTTTTGGTAGGGTGGTAAAGAGAGGATGGAAGGAGACAAATATGAGACAGTACAAATAAATCATTCTTTTGAGGAGTGTTGCTACAGAACAGTGGTTCTTAACTGGGGGTGATTTAGCTTCCAGGGGACATTTAGCAATATCTGAGACTAGGGGTGGGGGCTGCTTTGCTACTGGTATTGGAGTACAAAGCATCCTGTAATACATAGGACAGATACCCACAATAAAGTGGAGCAGAAATTTGTATTTCTAAATTTAACTACTGAGTCCAGTACATTAAGGTGTCAAGGTTGAGAAGCCCTTCTGTACAGGGAAGGAGGAAATGGGTGGTATTAGGTGGCGCAGGTAGAGTTCTTTATTTTTTTTTTTAAGATGGGAGAAAAAACATGTTTATAGGCTAATGCGATTGAAGAACACACTGCTGGCTACGTGGCAGGTGAAAAGTCGATCAGCTCTACAAAGAAATAGTGCTAAAACATGCCTGTGAGGTTGATAAACCCACACAAAGAATGTAGGAAACAAAATATTTATATAAAGAGGCAAAGAACAATCCACCTGTTCTGCAATTTCGTTACAATCCTCTTTAAAACCAGTTACTCGGAAGGAGAATGGATTCTATGGTTCAGTTTCATTAACGTAATGTAAGTCAGATCATGCTCATTTCACTGTTATTCAAAGGACATGTATAGTGTGAAAATGACTTGGGACACACAAGAGATATATCCAGAGGGACAAGGCCTCCTCTTTCTCATAGACTCACCTTCTAAAATGGTAATTTTGGAACGGGAGGGGACTTTAGAGGTTATCACACTTTCATTGGTCCTTTTACGGGTGAGGAAACTGAGGCCTGTAATTGATGTAAGGAGACAGGCCGCTGGCTGTGAACTTGTAGGTAAGCCACTTAACAGCTGTGGAATGATGTGGGTACATGGAGTGTCAAATCGGATCCATTAGAGGAACCATTTGTAAATGTTCTGTTCCACTTAAGTTCATTTCTAAACGTCCAGCAGCCTCCTAAGAATGAAAATCCTTCCCAGATGCATTAGACATGTTCCTTAGATCTGTCTTTTGTACAAGGGGAAAACACAACCCTTTAAAATTGCTCTAAGGGAAATATTACTTAACATCCCTTAAGTGTCTCCTGGCAGTGATGGCCTTGCTCTCAATAGAAAAAGAACTTCGGGACAAAGAATTTGCCTGAATAACTGGAGGGAATAAATAACGGCCATCTTCCCAAATAATTTTCCTTCTTTTCAGTAAAAGTGGCAAGGCAATACATTCTGGAGTTCTAAGAGGTCCAGCGTGGCCTTTTTTTTGTGTGTGGGATGATCAGATAAGTAAGACAACTAACTCATTCACACGCAGATGCAAATCCAAGAGGGCCTGCCCCAGTCAGAGTTCAACTGCCATAAAATAAAATTTTCTAGATATTTTAATACTGT
This sequence comes from Macroglossus sobrinus, assembly GCA_004027375.1. NCBI lineage: Eukaryota > Metazoa > Chordata > Mammalia > Chiroptera > Pteropodidae > Macroglossus > Macroglossus sobrinus. Next base: position 119,277 of record PVKZ01001961.1, read on the forward strand.
TAACAACCCCCCTCTTAGAAACTCCTCTCTGTGACTCCCATGTTATATGATCCACCCCTTATTCTGATCACCTTCTCAGACTGATTCTTTGCTGATTCCTTCCTTCTTCCCAATTCCTAACTGCTACTCGCTTTGGGGATCAGATTCTATCTCCTAATTCCACCAGAATCTCCTTTCTCTCAAGTCTTTGCCTCTATTCCCCATCTTTCTGTTGTATTTCTATTTGCCAGCTGGCTATCGTGTGGGCCATCAGCTGCCCCCTCTAAACTCAGTGTGCTTCAGAATTAAAATCATTTCTCACTCCCCTTCCAAAGGACTCCAAGCCCAACCGCCTACTTCTGGAAGTTTGCTTGGGACAGCCCCAGGGTATGCCTGCTGTCCCAGAAGAATAATTGTAGCAGTCTTTTCTGCTCAAAAATTTGGATGACAAATTATATTGTCACCCAACTTATTTCCATCAAAGGCACTGCTATGCTCCAAGTCTTCCAGACTCAAAACCTCAAAATCTGACTTTCAGTTGCTAAATTCAACGCAGTGGAACCTTTTAGAATGTTTCTAACTATCTCCTTATTTTTACATTCACGGCAACACCCACTCAGCCCTTACATTGGGACCACTAACAAAGCTTTGGACTCCCTGGCAGCTCTCTCTCCCCATCTCTCTGCCTTCCAAAACATCTGGCACACTGTAGCTAATGCAATCTTACAAAAACCCTGATATCATCCTCCTGCACCCTTGCTCGAAAATTTAAATGTAATAACTCATTGAACATTTACTAGTTATTTAGTTTTTGAGGAGCGCTCTGTCTCAGCTCTCAGAATCTCCATTCATTTAATATATACTTGAATGACTACTGTGCACCCTTCATTGTCCTAAGCATCAGAATACAATGATGCGTGACCATGACCATGTTAAAAAAAAAAAACAATTTAAATAGAAATATAAGACAGCCAGATAATGATTCAGGGAGAAGTCTTAAGGGGACTTGTGATAAAATAGCAAATGATTTTTTTTTTCAAAGCACTGTAAGAAGCAGGAACTAGAACAGAAACTTGTAAACCAAGGTTCATTATAGCATTATTCACTATGGCCAAAAGGTAGAAACAACCTTTTGGATAAAAATGTGGTATAGCTATACAATGGAATATTATTCAGCCATCAAAAGGGATGAAGTTCTGACATGTTACAACCTGGATGAAACCCAAAAACATTAAGCTAGTGAAAAAAGCCGGCCACAAAAGAACAAATAATCATATGATTCCCTTTATATGAAATATTTAGAGTAAATGAACTCAGAGACAGAAAGTAGGTCAGAGGTTACTAGGAGCTAGGGGAAGGGAAATGGGAAGATATTGTTTAATGGGCACAGAGTTTCTGTTTGGGGTGATGAAAAAGTCTTGAAATGACATAACGGTGATGGTTCCACATTATAAATGTCATCAGTGCCACTAAATTGTACACTTAAAATGGTTAAAATGGAAAATTTTGCTATATATAAAACTTAATAATATAACATGCTAAAAACCATTGAATGGTACACTTTAAATAAATGGGTGAACTATATGGTATGTGAATTATAGCTCAATAAAACTGTTTTTTTAAAAAAAGCACTTGAGAGTCAAGCGCAGAAACTGTGGAACAGCTTGGAAAGGAAAAAAAGGCAGGAAAAGTGATGGTTGCTCAGGCAAATGGTTCTCACAGTGGAGGGTGAACGCAGCGTGGGGCTCGAGCGTGGAGAATGTCACTTATGTCCTTTGGACTGTTAAGAACACAGTTTGAAGTGCTAAGCCCGACCCTGGCTCTCAAGATTACAGGGCATGACCTCCTGCTGGGGCAACTTCTTCCCCATCATCTTCTGTGCCCTAAGGTCTCCTTCATGGCCCAGAGCTGGCCCTGTCTGCCCCTTTCCCATCTAGCCGTCCCTATTTGGCTCACTGGGTCTGATGAGCTCAGTTAGCTCGAGGGCCATCTTCACCGCATCTTCCCCCACAGACCTCAGCCATCACGTCCTGCCCTTTTTCTCTGGGCTGCTACGGTGATGGGCAGTCAAGTCAATCTTTCACTGTTTCTTGCTTTCTGTCTTGATATACATTTCTCAACAAATGGTTAAGGTCTTGGACAGCAGAGTCCACTTCTTGTGCATCCCTTCAACAGCTGGCACTGCACTAGGGACAGAATCATCTCCTGATCTTGTTGCCTGAATGTTACTAAAAACTGCAATATAGCAAAGTGACCATCTAATGATGGCTGAGAAGGCCAGCTCTGGATTCAGAAACACTTAGCTTTAATTGCAATTTCTGCCAGCTTCCAGGTGTGTGAGATACACACACACACACACACACACACACACACACACACACACACTTATTTATATTAATTATACTGTTATTAATTTCTGTAGGCCTCAGCTTCTTCACCCGAAAAAGGCGATAGTACTTCTATCTACCATGAAGTTTCTTGCAAGGGTTAAATAGGGTTAAAAATGTAGTGTTTAGCACACTGCCAGATCACCTGTAAACCAGAGCTGCAGCGTTAAAAGCAAAGTGGAAAACCATGACAGATGACTTATCTCAACATCAACACAGAACAGATGTGGCCCTACAATTGCATTTTGCTAATGGAATGGTATCTCCAACTTCTATAAACAAAACGAAGAGGGAAACGAACCAAATGGCTTTTAGTGTCATAGTCGTACATTCCCTTCTGGACACAGCGCCAAACTTTTTATGAAGGTCTTCAGTATTAATAATTTTGGAGAAAAGGAAAATGCAGAGGGAAACAATTCTCATACATCTTGTTTGAGTATTTCCATGTACTGTCATCTTTCAACACATAGGACAGCCATCAGTGACATATTCAGATGATAAATGTTAACAGGATGCATAAGAAAAAGAACAAGGTGACTGTTGTCCTCAGACTGTTTTTGGCTATGAAATTTTCTAAAGTTTGATTTTCCAGAAATCTGTTTTCAAGTTTTCCCCTGGTTATTAAGGTAACATATCTTACTGAATTATAGTTATGTTGATTTAGAACATACAGGTCTTTGTAACTGTCCCTGTCCCAAGATAACCACTGTTAACAGTTTGATGTATGTGTTCCCATAGTTTGTCCTGGAGTACATACAATAAACACAGATGGAATCATACTAAAATAGGTCCTCAACTTTTCTTTAATAAGGCATCTTTCCATTACAGAACAGATAGAGCGCCTTATTTTTTTTAATGGCTGCATATTTCATTATATGGATGTACCATAACTTATTTATCCGATTCTCTATTGTAAAAAAGACTGAATTATTTCGAGGGGGGTGTGTGTGCGTTTGTGTTGCAGTATTCAAGAATGCTGGAAGTGGAGTGGTTAGCTAAAAAAAGAATGAACATTTTAATACGTGATACCATTTTAAAAAGACCGAAAAAACCCTGAAACAAGTCTTATAATTCTTGCTCAATTGCCTTCCCTAAAAAGTCATACCTTATAATCATCATCTCTTCATGTCAGTGTTACATTTTGATGAAAATTGTACTTTTAAATCCATTATGCTATACTTCTTGTATAATTTATTCTAAATCCTTTGGAAACTGTTCTTGCAGTTATATTTAAAAAACAAAACGCCTACATAGCACCAATGGAAAAATGTTTTAGAAGCCAGGCTTTTCGTTTGTATTGTCCGTGCTCCCCCTGCTGGCACTAATGGAACAGGCCCCACAGTGAGTTGTTTCTATCACAAAAGTTCCAGAATTAAAAAAACAAAAAACAAAAAACAAAAACAACAACAAAAAAAATAGAAACAAACCTTTAATCTTGATATGAATCACTGTGGCTTTTTTTCTTCCTTTCTGACATGTCTCTGAATCTGTAACAGATGTTCCAACCCAAACACCCAGAATCTGATTTTAAATAAGAATTTAAATTATAAAACAAAAAAAGTCAACCCAATACTCCTGGTGTCAAGACTGCCCTTCCGTGCATCTGTGGAGTATGTTTTGACCATACCCCTACTCTCAAGGATGTGAAATGTGGTACTTACTTAGCCCACAATTCAAATCGTCAATACATTGGTGCAAAAGCACAGTTAACTCATACATTAAAATTACATATTAACCCATAAAATCAAAATGGAACTATCCTAATAATTGACATGGTATCAGTATAAACTTCCAGTTTTAATGCAACTTTCAACTTCTTTCTGTTCCTGTGCAGCTTTCCCTTTGTCCTTAGGGGCACAACACAGATAATCAGGGTCGCAACACGCTCGGTTAAAATTGTCCTCTTTCCAGACCCCTCTGTAGTTAGAGGCCAAGGAGATACAAGTACAAGACTCTGGGCAGGCTTTCAGGGAACGTAAGATGGCACTCAGCTGGTGTGCCCCTCTGGCCCTCATGCTCTTCTCCCTCCTTCTTGCCAAGCCCAAAAATACAGGAGCATCTAGAGACTATAAGGATGAGAGCCACATGCATAGGAGGGTGGAGCAGAAAAGTAGGAGGAGCCTGAAGACACCCTTAAATGGCTTCCCTGAATATTCAGGGACTGCTTTCAGATTCGAAAGAAAACACCTTCAAGGCACTCTAAATTGGGTTTTCTGTGCTTGTGGCTAAATATAATCGGAACACTGATCCTGAAACGAGGGCCTCTTAAGATAAAAGCTACACACACAAAGGTGTGATACAGGCTGCAGTAACAGGAACAATAACTATGTCTGAAGGACTCAAGGCATTTCCCGAAATACCTAATTTATAACCTTAACATACCAGGAAATGTGGTCTCGTATGTTTTTGGAAGATCTTGCATAATAGCTACTTGTGTTAGCCAAATAATGAGAACCTCTTAAATACTAAAAACTGGCCAAATATAAAAGCAAATGTCACATAAGGACTCTATATAATATAGAGTCTAGAAATACATGCATTTATGGCCAAATGATTTTGGACAAGGGGGTCAAGGCAACTCAAAAGGGAAAGAATAATCTTTTCAACAAATGGTGCTAGGATAAGTGAATAGTTCCATGCGAAAGAAAAAAGCTGGACTCTACCTCATTTCATATATAAAAATTAACTCGAAATGGAGCTAAAAGTATAAAATGTCTAGAAAATAGGCAGACATCAACACTTTGGATTAGGCAATGGTTTCTTAGATAAGACACCAAAAGTACGAGTGACCAAAGGAGAAAAACAAATGAGACTTCACCAAACATAAAAACCTCTGTGCTTCAAAGAACATTATCAAAAAGTGAAAAAATAGAACAGAATGGGAGGAAATTTTTGCAAATCATATATCTGATTAGGGTCTAGTATTCGGATTATATATAAGGAAGGAACTCCTACAACTCGACGACAAAAATTACTGAAGTAAAAAATGGGCAAAGGATTTGAATAAACATTCTCCAAAGAAAATATATGAATGGCCACTATCCACATAAAAAGACGCTCAACATCATTAGTCATGAGCGAAGTACAAATAAAAATCCAAATGAGAGACTGCTTCAAACCCACTAGGCTGGCTATAAACAAGGACATGTTGGTAGGGATGTGGAAAAATTAGAACCCTCACAGCCACTGTGGAAACACAGTTTGCTGGTTCCCTAGTGAGTTAAACATAGTTACTGTATGACAGCAATACCACGTGTAGGTATATAACCAAGAGAAATGGAATTACGTCCACATAAAAATTTGTACACTGATGTTCTCATCAACATTTTCCTAACAGCCAAAAAAGTAGAACCAGGTTGTCTATAAACTGATGGATAAACAAAATGGGATACATCCATACAATAGAATATTATTCAGTCATAAAAAGGAATGAAGTACTGATACCCGCTACAACATGGATGAACCTTGAAGGCACTATGTTAGTCGAAAGAAACCAGACACACAAGGACAAATAGTTTTGACTCCACTTACATGAGATGCTAGGAATAGACAAATTCAGAGACTGGAAGTAGATCAGAGGTCACTAGGAGTTGGGGAGTTACAATTACCAGGGGTCTGGGGGTCAGTTTTCATTTGAGACAATGAAAAAGTTTTGGAAATAAACTGGTGATGGTTACACAACATTGTGAGAATATAATTAACACCAGTGAATTGTACACTTAAAAATAGTTAAAATGCTAAATGTTATGTGTATTATACCACAATAAAAATAGTAAAGGAATAAAGTTATAACATGGATGAAATTTGAAAACATCATGCTAAGTGAAAGAAAACAGACACAAAAGGCAATATGGTATATGATCCCATTTATGTGAAATGCCCAGAGCAGGCACATCCACACAGAAAGCCGATGAGTGGTCGGCAGGGATGAGGAGGAAGGGGCTGGAGAGGAATGGAGGGCGATGCCAGACGCAAGCCCATTTTTTGGGGGGTGGTGAACATGTTTGGGAGTTAGTGATGATGAGTACAAGACTTTGTGTAGACACCAAAAACCACTAAATTGTGCATTTTAAAAGGGTGAATATTATCTCACAAAAAAATTTTAAGTGAACATCAAAGATATCAATAAAGTTTTTCTGACATGAAATCTTAGAAATTTCTTTATTATTACTTATTAAGCATCAGCTTAATACTGCAGAAAATTTCAAATCACCCTTCGAGAACTCATTCTGCTCCCCAATCCAAATTCCTGATAAACAGCTTTTCAAGTAAAGGCATGCTCTCTTCTCTCTTCTGTATAAAACTTTATGAAATAAATGCAAAGGATTGTGTACATCTTGCGTTAAAACGCTGCCACGGCTGTAGATACAGTGTCTGCCCAGGCTCCCTTTACTGTCCAGGGCCCGAGAGACTCTTGTTCATGAACTGTCTCTTCACAAAGCAAGTCCACCACTACGAAGAGGGTATAAAACGGAAGGAACAGTGGCAGTCAGATCACAATGAAGCTTCAAAGTTAAAGACCTAACACAAATTTACTTCATAACAAAACTTAATATTAGTCTGGCAGCCCTTAACGTTATAAACTCCTTGAGAGCACAAATTAAAAAAAAAAATTTTTGGAGTGACTTACAGGTCACTCAAAATTATGACAAAATAGACGTAATACATACAAGATATCTCATGCAAAAAAAACCCCCTGTTCTATGGGGCTTACAATGTCTTGACATAAGACCAACCAACCAAAAGTTTTTATTACATGTTATTATTATTCACTGTGATTCAGTGAACTCCTACTATGTAGAGGCACATAGTCAAAGTTTAGCAAAATAATGCAATGCAGAAACTAAAAGTATTCTTGTAATGAAAGATGTCAGTGTGTTTCATGGAGGCTATAGGAAAAAAATTATCAATTAAATAGGCAAAGAAGAGGGTCTTACCTTGCTGGGTTTATCATTCTGAGGGTCAAATACTTTCTCACAAAGTCTCAGTCCAGTCTCTTGCCTTAGCTGCTGTAAGTAGGCCCTCATCACTTCTAAAACAAGGAGCAGACAGAACAATGAAAAAGTGTATCTGAGAATGCATTGCAAATAGGCTGATTGCTGATCTGGACACTGACCTTGGCAATATAATACATTGGATACATTTAAACAGGATAAGAAATAGAAATAACAGTCCAAATGGTTTTATAACTATCTTCATTTTTATCCAAGAAGATTCTCTACATGTCACACTTGCTGCCAAGAATCTTTTGTGAGAGTGACTAGAAAGGTAATGTACCTGCTAATGATTTTCAACTGAATTCCAATCAAGGCAAGAAAAGGTAGGGGTGGGGGGAGTCAAATGGAGAAAATCTAATGCTATACAGGGAGGTAGAGATTCTTACCATCTTCCTGTTTGTTTGCAGGTTTGGCATAAATGGCGTTAAGTGGAAAACCAGGCTCTCCAGGAATGGGAAAATTAGTGATTCCCAATGTATACATTTCTTTCTCGCCTTGGCTTCTGGAATTACACTAAAAAAAAAAAAAATCACATACACATATGTATTTGATGGGGAAAAGGATAATAATATTCAATGTGCAATTTTTCAGTCTAAGTAGTTATGATTGGGGCTTAGTGTTTTTGGTGACTTTTTGCAATCTAGTAAAACCGGTGGACCCCTTCTCAGAAGAACGTTTTAAATAAATAACATAAAATATATGGAATTACAAAAGAAACTAATTATAGTGAAGTACAATAATTATAACATTAAAAAAACAAATTTGTGATATAGTCATACATGTGCTTTATTCATGCACTAAATAACAAGATCCTGCAGTGGCCCTAATAACTAAATTCTGAAATAGTAATAAGTATAAACGAAAGTGCAAAAAATCTTTGATGCTCCATGTGATATGAAAATGCTGTGATTTCTATTGGAGAAAGTCACAGGTACAGATAACACAACTGTGGGCTGTTGCCTACGTCACTAATGGAAGTAAATGCTGAATTTCAGTCATAAGTTAGTGAAAAGAAAGATGTAATCTTCCCACTCAAGTTCACGGACCACTGAATTCTATCCTTGGACTCCAAGAACCTCCGAACCAAGGGCCTAAAAGGAATTTTCCACTCAAGATTTCCGTCTTGGGAAAACATATGCAAAGCTTTATCTTTTGATTAGTCAACTGCACGGTAAGTTTAGAGGTCTACTTTCAAGTTTTTCCTCTTAAGTCCATGCTCGAAGTCAGAGAAAATATTTTCTACTTTTAGTCTCAACAGGTCCCAATACCTATGAGTAATTCGTTTTCCTGACAGACAATCCTCCAAGTTTAATTACCTTTTGGAGTTTCTTTAGACACTCAGAAATGTAGAGAGTTATATATATCAAGGTCCGATCAGCTTCATTCTACGGGGGGAAAACAAAACTTAAAAACAGTCCTGATCAAACATGACAATTATGTAAAATAAATGAATTCAATCTTTGTCTTCTTCTGATTATCAACTGAAAACTGTAAAAATACAGTTACTTTAACATCAAAAATTCCCTTTCTCCAAATGCAGTCTCTGCAAGCCCCTGCCACGTCCGCCCTGAGCTGTGTGGCCGCCCCTTGCCCCTGAGTTCCCCAGGAGCTGTGCCAACAGCCCCTGCACCTCGTGTGGGAAGCAGAGTTCCCAGAGCTGTCAGGAAAACCTGAGGCGCACCATATGGCTGGCTAATTTTAAAAACCCTTTCATTTCAGGATCTGTGCCGAGAACAGAAACATTCATGACTCTAAAAGAGGAAGCAATCATTTCACATGTGACTTGTTCTGGAAGAACTCCATAAACCCAACTCTTGACCTAACCGAAAGGAAAATGTGGAGAAGGCGAATGGATGTTGATCAAATGTGGGATGTACTTCAGGTCAAATTTTACACATTTTCCTGTTTCTAAGATCGTATGATATTCAAGAGAGAATGTGACAGAATTATATTTACTAACATCTATTACAAACACAACACTTACAGAAAACATACCGCTAACATCACAGAATGTTTAGACTACAATTTGTAGACCAAGAGTCTACAAATAAAGATTTCACATCTTGTTGATGCTAAAAGGTCAAAGTTTGGCAAGGAGTTGAAGTTCCATATTCCAGAACATTATCCAGAAAATGTGTTGACATTTCTTGTAAGTTGCTCACAGCAAGAGCGCAGAAAACTATTCCCATTTCCCTCTCTCTTTCTCTGTCACCCCACTTCTACTTTCCCCTGGACTTCATTCCTCAGAAGAACTAAGAGCAGAAGGGAAGAAAGGGTGGTTGAGGAAAGGGTCAGGGTCACTGAAGTGTCTGTATTTCTCCATCTGAGGTCCAGGACAAAGATGTATATAAAAAATAATGTAGCACATAGGATTTTTAGTGCTGGATAGGCTACACAGTAGGTGCTTAATTAATGCTGAATAAAGTGGAGGGCGGGGGGGAATCCAGACAGCAAAGAGTTCAGGCTTTGCAGGCTATAAAGTCTTCATCACCACCTACCTTACTCAGCTATTGTGGTGTGGAAGCAGCCAGGGACCACATATAAACAAATGTGTGTGGCTGTGTTCCAATAAAACTTTATTTACAAAAAAAAGTGGTGGGCCAGATTTGGCCCTCTGGCTGTGGTTTGCCACCCTCTGGCATAGACTTTGTAGGAAAAATGAGAAACTAATATTGATATAGAGTCTAACATCACGCAGTCTTCGAGATTTTTAAAAATCATACAATTTCATTTCATTTACTCCTCAATTTGACTGCCGGTTAGTTATTATCCCCATCAGAAAATTAAATTAAATATTAAAAGCTCTGTACTTTACCTTAATTTCATAGTTTTTGAAGAAGACATTGGCCTTGAAGTAATAGATGGCTTCATCCACAATATCTGTATCTTTTGCTAAGCAAGACACAAGGAGAAGAGGGCTGAGAACGTTAGCTTAATGCAAAACATAACATCTAAAAAAAGCTATCAAGAAAAAAAAATATCCAAGTTCAACAGTCAAGATTTTTGGAGTTGAATAAAATGAGGCTACTAAAATATAAAATTGCTAGAAAAAAATTCTAGAAAAATATGTACATGGTTTATTCTTATAGTTTTGTTTTCATAAGAAGTATATATGCTATGCTCATTAGAGAAATTAATCAATCAATACCTCCAAAAATTTTTTTAGTTGTCACTATGAGAAATAACTACTATTAATACTTGGTGAACACTGTTCCAGACACCTCTCAATGCATACTGAGGCATAAACTAACTTTAACAAAATGATTTTAAAAATATTCAATATGATTTTATTTAAATTTACATTCTATAGTTTCAGATGGGAAAAATACCTGTCAATTGTCATTTAGGAACCCACTGCGGTTCACACACACATCTCTCTGTTTATAAAATCCATGCTTTTGAGTCTATTTGTACAAACTGTTCTAGGTGGCTAGCAACTGAGGAAAGCCAGAACTACTGTTGTGACAAAGACAGATCTCATTACACAATTTCTCTGGCAGTTTCTCGTTTTCCTTTTTTATTCTAAAAAGGTCACAATGCCAGGCTCTTGGTTTCCGGCAGCTGGTTTCAGCTACACAGAGACAGTTATTTATATTTCTTGTCCATGACTGCTATCCCTCTCCCACGGCGGAAATGAAAAGGAATCCTGAAGTTTTAATGCTCTGTAATGCAGTTGTCTTTATCCCTGCTCCTTCCTCTGCTAAAGAATTTCAACAGAATTTGAACTCCAGATTTGTGTGCCTTGCAATCTATTTCCTTATGTGCAAAAAGGAAACTTCCTCAAAAGATTCAACAGTGTTTACAAAAACCAGCTGGTTCTTTTATGTCACCATAGGTGCGCGTGTGTGGTAGGGAGGTTACAGGATTCAGAACCTACAAGGGTGTTTGCCACATGTAATGTGTTCAAAAGATACTTTTTAGGTGTATATAACTGTATGAATGCTACGTTATTTAGCTCAAACATGGGCTTACATTCCTCTAGAATTTCAACTCAGTTCTAATCCAGTCCCCTGGAGAAGAGTGACAAGTCATTCATTCCTTGTCCGTGGAAACCATGACGATCTGGTTTCCTGAGGTGCCATTCTCCCTGAGAGGGTTGCCAAGGGGTAATCAGATTGACTCCAGCATTGGTCACCGCATCTTCTGATACTCTACACGGTATTTCGTAACACTCCAAGAGTTCTTTTTAAGGAATCTGGGCCAATACTAATTCTTACTTTTCCTTTGCACTATAATTATTTTACATTATTTTTCTTTTTTGATGTTTTTTTTCCATCTGTTCCTTTTTCTTCATTTCAGAATCAAGTAAAGACTACAGTGACTCACCGAACTTATTAAGTTTACTGAGCTTTCAACTGGTGTTGAAAACAAAATTAAAAAGAGGTCAAGCCAAAATAGTCTGGCAGTGGGAAGGAGATGGCATCGGTACAAAATTGGTAATCAGAACCATGGTCTTGGAAACCATGAATGGAATTCCCTCAGTGTAGGAAAACCACATCTTACACGGCAGAATAGCTCAGGATGTGTCAGAAGAGTCTCAATGTCTGAAAAGAATGGCACTTTCTGAACAGTAAAAAAAAAAAAAAAAAAAAAAAAAAAAAAAAAAAAAAAAAAAAAAAAAAAAAAAAAAAAAAAAAAAAAAAAAAAAGTACACAGGAAGAAAGAAAGCAAAGCTATAAAATTCAGAAAAGCAAGAAAAGAAACAAATAATGCTATATAGGACCCTTAAAATTTAAGATTGAGGTATTGTTAAAAATGAAGATCCTGAAAAAGGGATAAAGGAAGTAGATGTAGATGGGGAAGAGGTTAAAATATGTTTTGTTTTTCCAGCTTGATGGCAGAGAAGGGATGGGGGCATGGCATTCTATAGAAGTAACAGCATTAGATTAATTTGTAAGAACTGATGATGATGATGACAGAAACAGTGTTAAGAATTAAGCATTTCTCTTTCCATTCAATAAAATATCCTGGAGAAATTAGCAGCAATAATATTAGATGCAACATATAGCCAGGATCTTAAAAGGTCTAGAAAGTAATATCCACCAAATAAACAGAAAATACAAGAGCAATCTGAGACAGAGGACAGAGGAGCTAAGAATTTCCCCCATTTGATATAATGTCATAGGGTTCCTAGATGTCTCATAAAGAAATCGGAAAATATTGGAAAGGGGTTTCTACTTACTTTCTCTAGGGGCGGGTCCTTTGAACTGACTTCGGATAGGTAACAGTGCCATGTTTCCAATGAGTTTGGTGTCGGGGTCCATGAGAGAAGAGTGGTAAGCCTGCAGTGGCATGCCAGGGAAGAACACAGAAGCAGAGAGCGGGCAAACGTCAGTGGGGCAGACAAGTATGTTTCTCCAAAGGAAAAAAAGAGAGACCCACCCAAGAGTAACTAGAGGCGGTGACAGAAGGGATGGTGGCAATGATGTGCTGGAACTGGCTCTTACTGGCTCATGAAAACCAACTATTAAAATTCTTAGGAATTTTGAGAAATTCTGAGCCAAAGGTGATTGTTGAACACAGTCGTTATTAAAAATTATATAAATCTGCAATATTATACTAAAAAACAGGTAATACATACTCAAAATGCATTAATCCCTATTTTAAAGTTTACTATTGTCTATGATCTTAAGGTTATTTATGTCTTTTGTGTCTTTATAGTGGAAATACTATATAATGGGGTGGTACTATGCATCTCTTCCATGTTCAGCGACATCACACCAGTAACTGGTGGGAGTATTTACACTACAGAAATATGCAAACATTAACTCAGTGGCCCCCAGCCCCCCGCTGTGGTTAAGCCAGAGCCCAAGGGCTGGCTTATCAGCTCTGCCATTTCACACCTTCATCTAAGATTCACTTTTCTTCTCTAAGCCTGTTTCTCAATTTGTAAAATGAAGAGATGGATACTGCCTTCAGGGGGCAGCTGTGAATTAAAAATGAGGAGAAAAAAGTCACATTTAGGAGAGTAATTTGAACATAATTCTTAGTTCTGCCTTTTACAGGATGTCTGGCATTCTGTAAGAATACATGGGCTCCATTCATATATTCATTCATTTACTAAATGATTACTAAGCACCTTCTAAGTACAAGGCACGGTGATATAATGGTATGCAAGACCAGTATGGTCTCCGTGCCTAAAGAACTTTCAGGCTAATAGAGCAGATATTAAATAAGTAATCACAGGGGAAGTCCAGAGTGTTCTACGTACAACTGGAAAAAGCACAGGGCTTTAGAGTCGTAGCTTAAAATCTCGCTTTCTCGGGCCTTTGCACTAGTGCGCAACCTTGGGCAAGTTATTAAACTTCTCTGAGCCTCAATTTCTCTGCAAAATGAGAAAACAGTAACTTATCTACTTCACAGGGTCACTGAAGATTAAACAGGATAATTTATAGAGTGTAGCTCAGCAGCCTGGTACACATTTGGAGTGAAATGGTAGCTATGGGATTCATAAAGTATGAATCAGTAACCACGGCTTGCTCTTTTTTATCACAGGGATGGGGCATCTAAAGCAGCCTCCACCCTTCCCTCCAACAGATGTCTAGTTACCCATCTATTTCTTTCATAGCATTTGTCACTATCGCAAACGATCTTCTTTAAAAACCTCCTTTTTCCTAATCTGCATAATGAAGATCATGATGGCGATAAATCTACCCCAGAGACGGGCTGTTTGAAATTAGGGCAAACCACATCACCTTCAATTCTTCTCCTACTCTGATGCACAAGAAAATAGAAAAATTGGGAAACCAAATTCTCCTGTTGCTCGGCGGCCACCACCGGGCAACAGGAGAGGAAGTGGGATTTGACAGATGATGAGCAGCGCTAGGGACCCACCCCTTGGGGCGGAGGAGGAAGTGGGCATTGAAGAAAAAAGGAGAAGCCGGACCCTGGACTTGAAAAATAAAAATAAAAAGCGCAGCCCTTGTTTTCGTGGCTCTATTGAAGCTTTGGGGACCCTGTCAGAGTCGGAGGGTAGGTGCAGAAAGGAAAAAGACGGAGTCGGGACTGGAGATTGCGGGGGCCGGCAGGGCAGAGGTAGCCTCCTCTGCACGCCCACTCTGGCACACTCTGCCACCCCCACCCCCTGAGCCGACCTGCCCAGGCCACCCCAATCTTACGGGAACCGGCCCCCTCTTCCCTCTTTCTCTGGCCCCTGCTTCCTCTCTGCCCAAAATGGCCCGCTTCTCTTAGAGAATGCAAGATTTCTCGCTGCTCTCCCCAATTCTCGCCGTCTCCCCACACCCCAGACTCGGGCCCCTTACCGGCATCCTGGCGACCCCGGAGTTTCAATCCAGACGAGGAAGATCGGGTTAGAGCGCGGCGCTTCCGGTCTGGCAGCCCGGGCGGGGTAGGCGGAAGCGAACCGGAAGGGGAGGGCAAAGAAGAAGGTGCGCTTCCGGCCCTGCTGTCCTGCGCTTGGCTGCTGCGGCTGCGCAGACCCGAAGGAGCGCCAGAGGGCGCGCGAGCACTAGGCAGCGGCTGAGTGTCGCGCATGCGTATGGCGTGGAGCTAGCAATGGGTGCTGGGGTTGCATGTCTGTAAGTCCAATGAGCACGCTTTTGTTTTTCTCTGAGATCACATTTTTAGTGAAGCATTCCCCAGGTCACACTTTTTTAAACTCAACCCCAACGCACTCCCAGGCCTCATCTTTCTTTCTCTTTTGATTTTAGTTCTTGAGATTCTTCTATTATTTAGTTTACTTTTGGTGTTTATCTCCCCATCTATGTGAATGTCAAAAGGCAGGGGTTTTGTTTTGTTCATGCAGTGTCTCCCATGTGTAAAATAGTACATAGTAAGCATCAATAAATACTTGAGTGAATGAACCCAATCCGCTTTTTTGTTTCAAAACGTCATTGTCCTCAACTGCCTTTGCAATTTACAGCAATGTTCCACATATTAGTTCCTTGCAGCCTTTTTCATTTTGATCTTAGTTTGGGAACTGGGTTTTCAGGGGTGTGACCAAACCACGGGTTTTTAAAATGGGTAAAGGAATCTACTGCCATGCCACCCTGAACACGCCCAATCCTGTCTGATCTCGGAAGCTAAACAGGGTCAGGCCTGGTTAGTACTTGGATGGGCGACCACCTAGGAAGACCAGGTGCTGTGTTTAAAAAAAAAAAAAATGGGTAAAGGAGAGCACAATGAGAAAGCTTTTGTACATTACTCTGTACTGTAACTTGTGTAATAGTTGAGAAAATGAACTCGGTTTGAATCTCAGCTCCAACTATTATTGGCTGTATAATTTAGAGCAAGTTAATTAACCTCCCTGTGGGTCAGTTTCCTCATCTGAAAATAGAGATAACAGTACTTACTTCAGTTTCCTGAGAATGAAATGAATTGCATGCTCAGGAATTTTTAACCTATTACTAGAAAGCACCTCATGTTAAAGCCAAGTTCACTGCTGCTTCAGGCCACCTCTTCTGCCAATCTCTCACACTGGAATACCTTGCCCTATGTTCCCACAACTGATTTCTCATTTAGGTCTCTGGACAAATAGCACCTTTAAGGAGGAGCCTTCTTTGACAATTAGTCCAAAGTAGCTGACTAGTGACTCTCCATTTCATTAGTTTTATTTTCTTCCCATTCCTTATCAGAGGTTTCCCTGTTTATGGTTAGTCTCAAGGACCCAGCATGTCAACTCCATTTGTCTGCCCTGTGTGCTCTCATTTTATCCCCAGTGTCTGGCACCCACTAGTAAATTTGTCCAAAGATGTCAGACTTTCCTACTTGGAAAAATTTACTCATTCAAAAATTTAACCTGGCTGAGTATTTCAAATTCTGACTGGAGAACGAGAGTGTGATGAAAGGTTAGTGCTTTTTTTTTTTTTTTTTATTTATATACATACATATCTTAAAACAGTTACTTTTAATTTTTTTAATTATACATTCAATGTAGAAAAACGGATACAGATGAACATGGTCTTATCTATATCCTTCCAGACTTTTTCCTTTGGACACACATATATTTCTTTTATTATTATAATTCCTGCTCCTCCAAAAAGTCTTCAAAAATAACAAAAATCAAACAGAAAAAATAAAGGCAGACTGGTCTTAACTGTACCAAAAGTGCTAATTTATATAATATTCAAATCTATGTGCAAATATTTGAATTTCAGCTTTCAAGATCTAAGTTGATGCTGTAAAAATACTACTAAAAGGTTCTACTTTCAACTGCAGCAGTTTCAGAATAACTAAGAACTTGATTCCGGTGTGCTGCTCAGAAAAGGCAAACATTACATTTTTTATTAAAATAAGTAGCGTTCTTGTATTGCATCCTTTGAGAAGAATGCTCTGCTGGTTCAGCCACAAGCTCTTCACATATATATATATATTTTTAGTAAACTCTTTATTCATTCTGGTGTTCTTGAAAATATTCATCAAACATAGAAGAAGACTCATCTTCATGTTCCTGATGCAAAGAAAATACAAAAGAGAAAATATAGTTATTTCCCCTCAGTTAGACTTAGTATGTGTTTATATATTTTCCAGGTGATGCTATAAGGAGCAAATGCCCAGCACCAGGTCCAGGTACTGCACACAGAAAACAGTTAACAGTAACAAAAGGCATGACTGATAGAATATCTCCAGATATATGATGAAGTGTTTATATCTCATTAGAAGCATTTTTTACATGAATTTACAGTCATGCCGATTCTCAACTAATCTGCTGTGACAGTGCCCTATTGACAGCTATGATTAGTCTTTGCGCTGACATACGTGAGGGCAGCCTAATTCAACTGGATTTCATCTCCTCTTTGCATACACCCTAAGCTCCGAGTACAAAGAAACATAACTCAATAACATTGCCTCGACAAAAGGTACAGTCAAACTGATGTTGCTTGCTGAGCACAGGTGTCAATTTCAGAGATCATGGAATAATGCAGGAGGCCAGTGAGTGCCAACAAATATCTTTACCAAAAGCCCATAAATACCCTAACCCAGAAATTACCTTTGGTTCTTTAAATTCCAAGTCTTCTCCATACTGAATGGCAAAATCAATATGCTGTAGGACAATGTTCATGCTTTCTTCATCTGACTGATCGTAAGGCAAAAATCGAACCATGCTGTAGTCGTCAATCTGCAAGGTAGGGATTTTAGAAAGTGTCAATCAGAAATTGTGCCAATACTTACTTTTCAAATTATATTTGCGTTTAAAACTATTTATGCTTCTGATTAAGCCATTTGTGTGTGTGGGGGGGGGAGGTTGGGACAGACAGAATAACAGCAAATCAATATTCATTTTTCTGACTTCTGACCTAGTAGAACTCTCAACTTATTACTTACCTAGACACTGTTTCATGGGCATTTATCTGAATTCAACCACTGAAAATTTCAATAGGGCACGGATAGTTCTGAACTCCCAAAATGGCTTAGAATAACAGACATGTCAGTTAATTTACTGGCTACGGCCAATAACTGCTTCTAAATTAAACTGACCCACCAGCCCACAGGCTTCCAACACCCTTCTCCTTCCCTTTGCAAGGAAATAAGAGTTGGACTGTGTTTTCTGTAATGGTGGCCACTGACTGGACCTACGTAAATACTTGACTGGTCTTAAAAAAATAAATAAATAAAAGGAAAGGAAAAAAAGAAACCTTAAAAAGCTTACCAATCCACACACGGCTTTAGTCAACTTCTTGAATTTTTTGCTTCTTAGGTCACTTGTAGAATCATTTAATAAAGAATACATGTCTGGATCTAGAAACCTTTAAAAGTGAGAAAGAAGACTAATGAATGAAAGGAAGACTAAATCAGGAACCTAGATTGACAAACTGACAGAACCTCACAGGTAAATAAAGCTTAGAAGGTTCATCTCTGCAATTGAGATCTGATGATGATGGGAGACGTGAACTCACTTCTCAATTTCCTTTTGAGCTTTCTTACTCAGCAGATCCATTTTCGTCATGATGTTAACTTGTGGAATTTCTAGGGAGATCATAGCACTCAGGGCTGCCAAGATGCCAGAAATAAACTAAAGGAGGAAATAGGAAATGCAAGATGAATCAACTGGGGTCACAAAGTTCCCTGGTCTCTGGAACAAAACTGGCCTAAGTCAAAGAAACACTAATCCTGACTATAGGATGGTCCACTAATCAGAGGGTTGAGCCCTAGTTTCCAAAGGTGAGGATAGGAAGGAAGGTGGAGATTTCACCTACACTGATTACAAATCTCCATTTAGATGATATCATTAACCTTTTTTCCTATCGAAATTCTTCAAGAGCTATTAATGAAAAGTAAAAGTTTTAGATAGTTCATAAACTATACAAAAGGTCCTCCACAAACTAAAAACAGACTTACGTAATATGCATCTACCTCATTTTTCTTGGTAAGCACCAGTTCTCCTAAATCTATATAATACCATAATTTATCAATGAAATAAAAAAATCTATTATAATAATTTAATGCTGAGGGAGACTAAGTAACTCTGGAGTATAGTTTATGAAAGGTCCAGAATCACACAATGATTAAAGGAGACTGTCATCTACTTGTACTCATGACTGAAAAATCGACAACAGATTTATCCTCGAACCTTGAACGACTCCACCATGAACTGAGAATCAACCAGAAAAACCCCGCAGACTCGGAACTCCCACTGTTCTAGCTGCTGGACCAGCTGCTTCATCACGGGCAGGTGTGTGTACAGCTCGATCTGACCTACGGCAAAGAACATTACCAGACTGTCACGATCAGAAAATATGTTAAATCATCAAATTACAGAAAAAATGTTTTTCATAAAAGTAAAAAAAAAAAAAAAAAGAAAGAAAGTCAACCCCTGGTAGTAATATATTGAGTTTCTAAGGGGTCTTACAGCTTCTCGAAGCAATCAC
Source organism: Macroglossus sobrinus (assembly GCA_004027375.1). Lineage (NCBI taxonomy): Eukaryota > Metazoa > Chordata > Mammalia > Chiroptera > Pteropodidae > Macroglossus > Macroglossus sobrinus. The sequence continues at coordinate 138,468 of PVKZ01001961.1, forward strand.
AAAACCATGAGGTTCTTTGCAGTTTGGGAATATTCTTCAGGGGCTATTCTTATGTCATCTTCATCTTTCTGTGGGTGCATGTATGCTCAATTAAAAGCAAGGAAAATAAAGGGAGAGTCAAATGATCAAAGCTAGGTTAAGCTCAAGTCTCAAATTCACAGTCTGGCTTAAGAAGTCATGTGTGATGCTCTGTCCCCAGCAGCCTCACTTCATCACATTGCCCTTTGCTTACTGTGCTCCAGCCACACCAGCCGTTTGGTGCCTCAAACCCACCTCGCTCCTTCCTGACTCAAGGCCTGCAGCCTGCCGTGCATTCTGCTTGAACCACGGTCTCCCTCGCTTTCACCCTATGGCCCAGCTCACAGGCCCCCGGATCAGAAGCCTCCCCTAACCTCCCTGCTATGTGATGGTCTGTGCCACTCCTGTGGGGTGGGGCACCTGTCCCTATGAATATTAAATAATCACTTGGGCGATTTCTGTTTATGCTGTCTAGCATTCCCACTTGGCAGAGACCATGGGGGCCTGGCTCTCTCCAGCATTCCCCGTATACAAAGTTAAGCATGCAGAAAACGTAATGAATTATAGCCAATGAGAGAGAGAGCTTTGTACCTTACTGCAGCATGTACAGTTCAGAGCCACTAATGCTCCTCCATTTTCTCCCACTGAGGACAGAACTTCAAGGAAAACAACACATTCAAATTGTGGACTTACCTGGACAGTCAAAAAGGATGTAGTCGTCCTCTACGTGACCAAGACAGTTCTCTAGCCAATCAAAATTATTGGCAAAGTACTCCATGCAAAATACCAATCCTCCATTGGGACCGAACCGCAGAGAATGGTCCTCCATCACGTCATCCACCTCAATCAGTTCCCGGATGTCTGAAAAGGACAGACAGGGCCCAGAATACAGACGCGTCCATTTGAAAACTGTCATCCTCACTAGTAATAATTAACAATTATATAAAAACTCACACATATGAAATTATTTCTGTACATGGCTATTCACTGTAGCGGTGTCTGCAGAACTAATTAAATTATTATACAGTCGAACAATGAAGCTATAAAAATGAGAAGTTTTTTAAGCATTCGATTATGATACAACCTCACAGGTATACTGCTAAGTGAAAAGTATAAGGTGCAGTTCTCTGTGTGAGAATGCCATCACCTGTTGTTTAAAAAACAAGACAGACTTGGGATATGTACATATTTGATTTTATACGCATAGACGCTATGGAAAAATACTCCAGAAACTGATGACAGTGGCTGCCTCCAGGGAGAGGAGCTGACAGCTGGGACACAGAGCTGGGAGGGAGATGTTTACTCTTTTGTACCTTTTGCATTTTGAACCATATGTTTATACACTACCTATTTTAAAACAAGTAAAACAAAACCAAACCAAGAAAACCAATTACTGTTTGTTAACACAGTGACCCCGGGGAAGCTATTTAACCTCCCTGAGTCTCACTTTCCTTATTTAGAAGATGGGGTAACAAATCAAATGTCCTGGGATAGAAGGTGAAGACTGTGTCAGATAACACAGCTAAATCACCGATAGCATGGGTTATATGCACAATTCTCCTCCATTACTAATTTTTGAAAATAAGTATTTATAACTTTCCATAGCAGGTTTTTGTTTTTGTGCTCAAACCTACAATCTCTGATCACAGAAAACTGTGCCTCACTCACAGACACATGTGTATGGATAATATCTTCTTATGCTTCTTCCCAAGGTTAACAGCTAACCCAAGTTGGGACAAAAAAAACTGGTCTGCTAAAAGGATGATGTAAGGATACTAGCTGGTGAAGACACTTGGACCAGAAAGTGATGTAAACCTGGGTTTGGAGGAAACATCCCGAAGAAGAGAAAGCTGGTTTGTAAGAGACAGACAGAGAGACAGAAGGCTGGCCTTGGCTCCCCATTTTCACATTTTGAGTTCTAGTCTCTCATAAAGCCTTGTTCTTGGGTTTTGCGAGAGGTTCCCTGATTCCGTCTAATCAATCCTCCTTTTATGTAAACTAGCTTGAGTGCTTTCTGCTGGGTGCAAACAATCTCAAAGCAATGCAATGCCTTTTTGTCAGGAAGATGACTATTTCATTCCTTCTCTTCTCTCTTCACCTGCCTCCCGAGCCCATAGGCACCCACTCCCAGCCACTCTCAGCTGATAACCACACATGTCATCAATAGAAATTAGAAGCCAACAAATATCAAACAAACAGTGCCTTCCACACTGGTATAATCCTGCTATCTGGCATAAAGTAGGTGCTCAACAAACATTTGAATGAATAAATTAAAAGAATTTTAAAAAACAAACTACTTAGGCTTTTTACTTCTAGTATGATCAGCAGTTAATTGGATTCACCACAGCAGGACTAAGCATGAAAGGGACAAAAGAGGAGGGTGGGTAGGGAGGCATCTACTCACTTTTATTTCGTACATCAGAGAATAAGAAAGGATACTGTCACACATGTCAACATCAGTGGATGTCACCAAATGATATTCAGCCTCATGCTGTTCACTATTCAATCAGGGAACCAGAGTGTCATAATTAACTTTTCGGCTTCTGTGCCAAGCACCTAGCACTCACTGCCTCCTCACCCCTTTATTTTTCCTGAAGGAGAGGGAAGGCTCTGTCAGGACTCACCAGCCATTACGGAGTAGTTGAAGTGTTCTGCTGCAGGATCGAGGTTCACAACCTGGACAGACCGATTGAGGGCTTCGCAGTGCTGGACCATGGTGGCACAGTAGGTGCTCTGTAATGTCACAAGACCCAAGGGGTCAGAACAGCAATGTAGTGCTACTGTCTGCATCCCAGAAGGACTTTACACCCCTTGGGCACTGTCTACTAAGGACAAAACTATGCCTTCATTGGCCAGGAAGCTGAGTGAAAACAGAAAAGGCGCTATGCTGAGTTAAGACACCTGACTGGGCTACAGATCTGGACCTGGCTGTGACGCACGTGTAACTTTCGGGAAGTTTCTTCTCCACTCTGCCCCTCAATTTTCTCATCTCTAACTAGAATGACCTCCATGATCGCTAAAACTCCTACTGCTCCAACATGCAACAAGCAGAATTTAAAGGGAGTATTTCTGTTTGCAGAGTGCAGCGCCTAAGGCATGGGGTCCCCACAAGGATTTGCACAGTCCAAACAGAGCTGTAGGTAGGGTGATCAGAGATGATGTCGCTGAGGAGGGGATATTTGAGCTGAGGGATGAGAATGTGTTTGCAAGCCAGAGGAAGAGCGTTCCAAGATGGGAGAACATTGGGGTCAATAAATAGCATGGAGATGAGCTATGTGTTTGCAACTTCGGGTTTAGAGAATTCTTTATTCCTCATGTAATTGATAGCACACTATGTTAAAATCTTTAGGTTACTTGTCTGTTTCATTCACTCTCTATTTTAAAACAGAAATGTGTCGTATTCAGTTTTATAAGGCCAGGGAGTAGCACAGTACCTGGTATATAATAAACGCTTGGTAATTACTTCTGATCGACTGACTTAACGTTTGAATATAAACTCAACAAGGACAGAGATTGTGTGTGTGTGTGTGTGTGTGTGTGTGTGTGCGCGTGCGTGTGCGCGCGCGCATTTTGTCAATAATGCAACCCTCAGGGCTCAGAATAGTGCCTGGCACAAAATAAGTATTTCTGATAGTAGGCATCAAAGATTTAGAGAAAGCAGCTTTCTAATACAATCAGTCTGGAAAGCAATCTAAAATATAGAAATAATTCTTTCTGATTAGTGATTTACACATACATAATGGATAAGCAAGGACCGTATCATAATCATGGCTGTATCTACCCAGATGAGGGCAGCCTCAGAACGTTAAAGACTGAACCCACCGACACCACACTTGTTTCCCACACTCCTGTTAATTGACCAATACCTTCACCATTTCATCATCCTTGAATACACATAATATTTTCCGCTTAATATTTGTTTACAAGAAAAATTATCACTATTGTAAGCAGAAAACCAGTTATGTTAAGCATAACACGAACGTGTCCATAAAATTAAATACGACTTTACAACTTTCCGTTCTAGCTAAATATAATAGCCTGTCAAAAGCTCTGAGTCTAAGATCTGCTCTCTGAAAAGATAGGGCGTTTAAATAAGCGTTGAAGACAAACTAGCATCAAACTGACAATGTCACTTCAATACAAACAGAAAGAATGGAAAAGGGAGCAACTTTCTCAATACATGATTCAATGTTCATCAATGCCGGGCCCATATACTTCTTAAAATCGTCTTAAATATCAGAAGTGCATGTTTCAAGCTCCGATAAAGTGACTAACGAGAACCACTTTAACCTCCTGGTAGCGGGACAGGACCGGATACTGGAGTTAAGACAAAACTGGATTCAAATTCCAGCTGCCACTTAACTAGCTGTGATCTTGGGCAGAGAACTTTTCTGAGTCTCATTTTCCTTATCTGTAAAATTGGAATAATAGGACTCACAGGGTTGTTGTGGAAATATATAAGGCGTTCCACATAGTAATTTGAGCATAAGTATAAACATTAGTAACTATCGTCATTCGCGTTTCAAAACAACAAAGAGGACACAAGCTCAGACTGCAGGAGCGGTCCACACCCCACGCCCCCACCTCCCAAGGACCCGGACCTCCCTGCCTCCCACGAACTCCGACTTCCCCCGCCAAGTGCTCACCTTCCCGCTGCCTGCGGGGCCCATGACCAGCTGCGCGTAGCGAGGCATGTCGGCTCTCCTGGCCCCCGGTGCCGCCCGCCGCACGGTAACTACCAAGACGCCGACTGGTACGCTCCCTTCAGCCTTCGCGCGACGCCCCCTGAGTTCCGGGAACGCGGCGTGCGAACCAATCACAGTCCGAATTCTGTTTACCGCTTCTGCTCGGCCACGCCTCCGATTACGGAGCGCTCCGCGGGCCAAACCCCGTGTGAAACGCTTCCCGAGAACACACCCGGAAGGGAGGGAGGTTTTGGGCGAGTGCGCAAAAGTAGTGGGCGGAAATCGGCGGTTGGGAAGCCGGCGAAGCCTGGTTGCCTTGGTGATAACGGATAACGGATGACACTTGCATTCCTGTGCCGGGTGCTTTGGTCCTTGATTTGCGCACTGATGTTTGACTTAAATGATGACGCTCAAGATTTGCAAGATTTGCTGAGGATCTGGAATACTGTGGAGGAAGGAACTTGCTGTTTGACAGGGCATGTGTATTTCCTTTCTGAGATGCATCCCTTCCAAAAAGATGCAAATGTGCAATCAACTAAAGAACGCCTGCCCCTCCCCCGTTTAACTCCAGGATGGTGGAGTGGTCCTCCTCGCTCTCCCGAAGCTATTCGGACAGTGTCCGAAGCACATTGGAGGAGCCTAGAATCTGGTGTCCGCCTCATCACTCCCAATATTGCCGGGCCTGACGCACGCGTGCTCACGGGGGAAGGGAAGAGGGGCAAGGTTTTCCAGCACGAGATGCCCGGCCAGAGTCCGCTGTCCGACAGGAGGGAGTATAGCTCTTCCGTAGAGCCACCTTCGGTGGCCAGGAACGAGGGTGGCAGCGGGTGAGGCTGTAGGACCCCGAGGGTGTAGGGAGGACGGCGACTGACCCCGGGTCGATATCCCCCTGTAGAGGAGCTGGCTGCTCCGATGGATTGGTCCCCAGTGCACTGAAGTGAGAGGCGGGAGAAACTATGTTGTGGCCGGGATGGGGAATATAGAAGCCGGCTCACTGCTTAGTGGGTAGGGCTTCCTAGGAGGAAGGTTTGGTGCAAAGTGAACGGCGACAGTCACCTGCGTGCGTGCGACTTTCTCCCTCCAGGGGGCGCTGTGAAACCTGCTGGAAAAATTTTGGTCTGGCCACAGGGTCTCTGCGTCAGCGGAGCTGGGAGAGGAGGGGAGAATGTGGGAACAGACCCCCACCCCCAGGTTCCACCGAGGGCTTCCAAGTCGATAAATCAGCTCCCCGTGTGTGACATTAGCAACTTTTATGTCAAATGCGAATTAGCAATCGCCAAACAAACAGATGACTATGAATATTAGAGGCACCTTGACTCTGACATTTTCTTCACACAGAAATACATTTATTTCGAGCATATTTTGACTCATTTCCTGGATGCTGAAGACAATTAATTGTTTACGTCACTGCCATAGGTAGTACCTTCTCATCCGTTTCATCCGTTATTCCCTGAAAGCGGGAGCTGCCAGAGGTTCCTCTTCAATTCAGCTCAGTCATAGCTCTTGCTGCACCCATAACCATATATATATATATATTTGTATCTAGTGAATTGAAGACTTATTATAGATGGGATGGGTTTTGTGTTTCTTTTCTGTTCATCACAGTGCTTAGGGAAGTGCTGGATGCTAGTACATCAGAAGATTAGTGAACTCTTGCTCATTGAATAAATCGAAGGACGAGGGAAGAAATGGAATTTTGTCTTAATCTGAGAAAAGAAAATAATAACTTGTACAAAATTAGAAACATTCCAAACCAACTTAGTTCCAGTATACCTCAATTACATATAATAAAGAACAGGATAATCTTTTCCATAGCCAAATTACTTTATTAAAAATAAAGAGAACAAGAGAGTGTTACGGATACCACAGAAGCCCAAACTACTTTATTGAACTCATTGTAGGAATTAGATTAGGAGGCTATAAAAATCAGACCAAATCTGGCTTAAAGTAAATCCTGTCTACTATGGTAAAATCTCAGATCACTTTGGAAATAACTGGAGCCATTAGGATATAAACAGAATCACAGAAATTTGCAGGACATTCTGTCTGACAGAAATATACAAAATAAAAAGCATATGCAATGCTTTTTTTCATTTAAAATTATTTAATGCTTATAAAGCTGTCAATTATTACATATTGTTTACATCTTTTTTTAAGACAGATCAACTGGACATTCTAATTACCAAAATTCCAAAGGTACAGGTGAGTAGAGCATATTAAGCAGATAATACCTATAAATAACAGTTCAGAGAATTCGATTTTGCTATAACTACTCACACAATAGAGTTTTAAAAATAAACTTTATTAGCATCCTCGGTGAACTTAGTCTTTCAGATTTTTCAAAGAACATTCCATCCAGCAGGTTCTTTGTTTCTTGTTAATATATCTTACATCAAGCATTTGAAACAGAATACTTCAAAATAGCAATGAATCTGAAAACTGTTTATAACTGATGTTATAGCACAGAGCACAGCCTGGGGTTTATACACAAAGAGAAGGAAAAAAATTCTAAGTTGAACAACTTCAAAGAACATAATTTCCCAGTGATGCTATTTTTCCTTTCTCTTAAAATAAAGAATAGAGCTGTTGGAGTTAAGGGAGTAAGACGAGCCCCCTAAGGTCTCTCACTGATTTTGGCAAGGGGGGCAATTTCAATTAAATGATCTGGATTCGTTTTGCTTTTCCTTGGAAAATTTATAGTCCTTACAGTTATCTATAATAAACATGCATGCAATTATCTGTGTGTATATACATTTATACATGTAATACATATAAACAAATAGCGTGGTGGTTTTAAAATGGATATTGCTGAATCATATGGCATTCTACATTTAATTTTTTGAGGAACTGCCATCCATACTGTTTCCATAGCAGCTGTACCATTTTACATTCCCACCAGCAATTCACAGGGTTCCAATTTCGCCACATCCTAGCTAACACTGGGTTCTTTTTTTTTTGATGATCATCCTTCTATGGGTATGAAGTAGGTATCTCATTCTGATTTTGATTTGCATTTCTGTAATGATTAGTGACAGCATCTTTTCATGCCCTTATTGGCCACTTGTGTATCTTCTCTGGAGACAGCCAAAGTCTCCTCAAGTTCTTTGCCCATATTTCAAGTGCATTGTTTGTTGTTGAGTTTAACTATTATTTTTAAATGTTACATTTTCTGTAAAGAAATGCTATCAAGCTTTTGAGAAATGCATCTCAGAAATATGGATCAGCAGGGACATATATTCTTAATTAGCCTACATTTATGACTTGAAAAAGGATTTTTTTAAAAAGACTTTTAAATGTTGGCTTGATATTTATTTTATTATTACAGATTTCAAATTATGATTTTTAAGAGTCATAACATAATTTCCAGATGATTTTCTAGTGTTTGCAAACTAGTCCTTCAGTATGCAAATATAACTCTCATCTACGCTATCTGACTTGCCCAAATCTTAACAAAATAACAAAATTTATACTTTTAATGTGTAAAATTATAGCGGCCTTTGTTATCAATAATGTTGAACAAAACTTCTTGTTTAATTCACTTTACTAAATACAAACTTTTAGCCGAAAATCTGTTCTGCCAGCTCTATTTGTAATAGCCAAAAACTGGAAACAACCCAAATGTCCATCAACAGGTCGGTGTATAATCAAATTATGGTATATATATATATATATATGTATATATATATATATATGTATATATATATATATACATATATATATATGTATACACACACACACACACACATACATACATATACATACAATGGAATATAATCCAATAATAAAAAGGAATGAACTTTTGTTACACTTGCATGGTTGGATTTCAAATTAATTATGCTAAGTAAAAAAGCCAAACAAAATATATATACTGTATGTTTTCATTTATATCAAGCTCAAGAAAATGCGAACTAATCTATAGTGATAACACATCAATGGTTGCCTGGTGAGAGGGGTATGTGGTGATGTGGGAAGTGTAACAAAGAGTTATTTCCTAATTAAATTTTGCCAGATATTGTTTTTCTTCAATCTGCTACCCTAAATTAAGTTACTAGTCTCAATATATCTGAAACTGAAAACTAGTTTCCATTCTTCTGGGAATATGTCTCAATTTTCATTTTTGTATTAAAAGACTTCAGTATTTAAAACAATGACATAACTGAAATTATGTAAAAATAATAAGTTTCTCCATTTTAACACTGCCTCATTAAAGGCATTACAATTGTGTTATTTTTATCTTGAGTTTATTACAGAATAGAATTTTATAACTATATACTAAAGTCAAATGAATGATACAATTTTGTTGTAAATCTTTAATATACAAATACTGCATGTATATTCCTGCTTAGTATGATCTGACACAATAAACTAAAAAAGTTCAAGGTTGCATCTCAGCAGAGTTCAAAATAACATCGTCCATATGCAATGAGTTATAACACATATAGTGAATATTTATAAATTAAATATCTTAGATTTTTGTGTGTTCTAAAACCAAATGACATATCATATATCTCTCATGCTACTACTCCAAAATAATCATGAACACATGTAAATACATAGCTCTTAACAATTAATTTGTTAAACGGATCCTTCTCATAAATTCACATAATAATGTCCTTGCCTAAAAGGAGGGAATCAAAGGTGGACACAAACAAGAGTTACGGAAAATTCCTCAAATTCAAACAATTCATATCCCTAAATCAATGACAGATTCATCCTTTCTAAAGGTATGCTAACTACTACCAAACTTTTATTTAAATACCAATGCTCTGTATTCAGAGCTGAACTTTTTATTGAAAGAAAGCTACTTAGAGGGTAAAGGCACTGCAGAAGACAAGGCACACCCAGCATATTGGCTAGGATTCCATAAATATCTGCTGGGTAAACTCATCAATGAATGCAATTTTATCATTATAGATTCCTTATCATAAGAGTTCTTCCATGGCTTTATGATACTTCAGATCTGATGTACCTTTATGCAGGAAGCTCAGTGCCCCAAACACAAAGATGCTTGAGGTAAGTTCCATTCTAGAGATGGAAACCCAACCTCATAAAGATTTTGCTCAAGGACTACAAAATTAAAAGCAAGCAAGCAAAACGGCAAGAAGCCTTTTACAACTATTGACCTGTAAAGATCATAGCTGCCAGATTATCATCTCTGAAGCAATAAAATTAGGGTTACTAATGATTTATTGGAAACTGGTAAGTTTTTCTGGCCAACATTTTGAATTTTCCCTGGACTTATTACCTACCCAGTCCAGTAAATCCTCTGTGTGTGTGTGTGTGTGTGTGTGTGTGTGTGTGTGTGTGTGTATACACACACATATATAGTGGAGTCTTGCATTCTAGGAGAGTGTTCTAATATCAGCAAGTACTGCCATGAAAATCTTAGTTGAAATTACTAATATCAAAGACCATGAGACTATCCCTCAGTCTAGCCAACACAGTTATTCTTCTAGTGCTAGAAAGGAATGTTTCTTTAGTTAAACTAGAATAATTGGGTTGCTTTTAGGTACCATGTTATATGGAAGGCGAGATGCCCACACTACTGAGAGGTAGGTATCTGGGAACTCACTGACATAATAGCAGATTCATACTTTCCTTATTTTTCTAGGGCACTGGTTCTCAAACCTCATTGGGCATCTGAACCACTTAAGTGGAAATGGCAAGCAGATTTATTTGTACTGTTTAAATGGTCATTTCTTTCTCTTTTGGGAGGCCAAATTAACATACTCAAATTTGCCTAAATAAAATGTATGGTATAGTACAACTCTGAACATTCATCCCTTCAGATAAAAGCCTATAAATCTTGTTCTGTCTCATAGCATCCAGACCTCACCATGGGCAAGAAGCGTTATCTGTACAGCATTGCTAAGATCTATAATGCAAACTATCTGAGGATGTCAATGAAGAGGCAGTACATGCATATGATCGAGGATGGCTCTCAAAAGCCAGCTAGTTTCTCACAAGTTGTCACAAGAAACAAGAGAGTCTTCTCACTGAGGTGATTTGTATGACAGGTGTCCTCACTCACCACAGGAGCCACCTCAGCTCTCGTTACTCACAGAAACACTGTTCCCCCTGCACAACATGGTGACACCTACTGGAGAGATACGACGTGGGGCTTTCAGAAGTAGCTGCATCTGTACCTGAAATGATCATGCAGCATTCCCTTTGGTGGCGACCAGTGAGAAACAGAGAAGGGTCTGTTACTTATTGTTTAAAAGGAGGAAAATGTAGTCCAATTTTATTTGAAAGGTAGCTAAATGATATGAAAGCTCATATTCCCTAAGATGTTCACTTAGTGCTAAGTTCAAAATGGGTTGTATCAAAAACACAGAAGGATGTTATCTTAATGCCTCTTTACTGAGCTAACTGGGATATGCCACTTCTTTTAGAGCTTATTATTTTGTGGAACTGTAAACATTTCTTGATCAACTAGAGATATGGAAGACTGCCCTTTTTTAGTGATTCTCAAATTCAAAATAATACACAAAAGGAAAAGCACATGGTTGCTTCTGCACAGGGCAATACTATAAACAACAAAAAGAGAGAGAGGGAAAAAAAGAGATGAGAAACCTAAGTATTCAGCCTTCACAATAGTTGGCTTTGCATTTGAGGGTTAAGTCACAGGAGAATTCAGGGGCTAACAGTGTCTCTTTGGCAGATTAATAAAGAAAATTTGTATGGTCTTCTACATGTATTTGGCAGATGTTCACTTTGCCAATTCTAAATGCTTCTCTTTCTTATAGTTTAAAAACTGGATATCTATCTAAAGCAAGATATAAGTCGCTGAAGATTTTTAGAAAACCAGGTAGACTGTTCATGCAATCAGGTAAATGGAATTTTAGAAGTATGAATTTTTAAAGATCTTGTGGTTAAAAAATATTAAATCCAATAGTTTCTATTATAGAAGACATAAATATTTAGAATGTGATTTGCCTTTGTTGATCTAAATAAAATTAAACATGAAGTAATAGTTTCTGCTTTCATTTAAAAGAACAAGCTATTTGTAATTCTAAATACAGGTATTTATAATATCAAGGTCAGAGACTTAACCAAGAATGAATTTGTCAAAACCCGGATTCATAAAAACATGACTTTTCAAGCCATAGCACCTCTTTTATGAGATACTGACATTTTTGGATGGACAACATATTTTGTATAGCATCAAATAGTTTACAAAGGGCTATATCACTGTTATCATTTTAATATTCAACAAATCAGCGAAAGCAAGCCAACCAGGTGATATTATTAAAATTTTACAGAGCCACTCAAACAAATCCAGACTTGAAAAGAATTACAGAATACAAAAAAGGCAAGAGAGATCAAATGCTCAGGAGTACTCCTCAGAATGGATAAAGTGGAAAGGATTAAGTGGAAAGTAAGTAACTTTCTAGTTCACAGTGGGTAGGGAAGTGGAAAGGAAGTAAGGAAGTTAGGCTTTCTGAAGCCATATCCTGTTGCTGTGTGATAGCACCACTTAGCTCTGCTTCAAATACCCTACAATACCTATCCAAGAAGTGAGGGAAATGGCAGGAAAGAAGATAACCCTGGTTTCAAAAAGAACAGCTGGAGGAAACTCTAGGTAGGGGAAAGATCCCTGTGATCCCCAAGAGAAGAGAGAAGGAACTTAAAGAAGATAGAGAATGCTGAAGCTATAACTTCCCTCTAACTGAAAGATTTTAAAAAGCAAAGGGAATTTGGACTTAGTGAAACAGAATTTGCTATACAATAACGTGGCCAGAACACAGTACTGGGTATCTTATTTTAAAAAGAGATGTGGGGGAACAGGAAGTTATTAAGTTTTGTAAATTGCAATGTTTTTGCTAAAATTTTATTAAGAAGGTAGGTCATTTTGAAGGTTCTTATATACAAATCTCAATTTTCAGGATGAAATATAATTTTATTTCAAAACAGACATGATAAACTTTTTTTATCTTCAGTTTCTACAAATGATTCTGAATCATACATTAAGAAAAAAAGAAAGAAGATTAAATAAGTATATGCAATCAGTCTCAATTGAAGAACGGGGAGAAGAACATTGAATGTTAACTTGACAATCTTGTCTTGTAGATTGATGATGTGCCAAAGGTAGCAGAGGCAGTTGTGAATTGTGTCCTCTCTACATTCAGGATAGTATTGTTATTCATCATTAAGTCATTAAGTAATTTTGGTTTGTTCAGAAACTTTTAAAACACTGTAATTGGTTTGATGTAGTTCCATGTACCAATATTTGTGTAATGGAGTCTATGTGTAATATATGCTTTTACTTCTAGCTAGATACAAATAAATTTTTTTTTGTCACTTAAATTGAATTTTTAACTTAAATCTGACAAACTCATTCTGTCATTCATCCTCTGTTTATAAGTCTTCAAACAGCAACATTAGAATATCTGACAAGTATTTTTTTGATTGGGCTGAGGAAAATTCTGAAGTATTCTAATATAGAATAGCATTTGATAGCAAGAACACCTGGCTTGCAAAGAAGGTGCCTAATAAATATTTGCTGCTTGAATACAACTTAAAAATGGAAATATCAGTTTGCCCTATTTTATGAAAATTGCCAAACACTTGTCCTCTCAAACTAGATTAACTTGGGAGTAGTTGGATTAATGAGATAATTCTTTACATTATATATTGTCTTGGGTACTTCCTTTCTATACGGCATATTACTTAGAAAACGAAATCTAAGTCCAACATTATGACCCAGAATGTTCTAAGAAATGAGAGAGCTCTGAAAGGTCATCTCATCTACCTTATCACTTTAAGACTTGTCCACAGTTTCATTTGGTCTCTCATTTTTATGGTTTTTAAAAATTAAAACACAGTTTATCAAGAAAGTGTAAATGAAAAGTAACTGTTTATTACTAGAGAAGAGAAAAATGTATACAAGGAAGTCCAGATTCTTTTTCCTCATGCACTGCTTTCGTAAGAAAGTTCCCAAATATCAACTTTGAAGATATTTACAAGGATACATTTTTCTTAACATGTGACCAAATGTGTGGTGGACATTTTTTCATAGAAATCATATACTTAAACTAAATAAATTCTTATAGTTTACAAGAAGCTTAGAACATTGTATTAACAGAAGACGATATATTTTACTGCAAAATATTATAAAAGTGATACAATTTTGTGGCTCTTAAATGGTTAATTACTTGATTTGAACAGGGGAATTAAAAAACAAAACAGAACAGAAAAATCAAGACAGGCCTGGCTTTAAGATTTTTTGTATTCGATTCGTTCTACTTTCACGTCATCTCCAATTAGCTGATACACGTAAGTGACAACTGTGGAAGCTTGGATATCCATCAACACAAACGAAGGAATAATATTTCTGGAAGAAAATATAATCAAGTACAAAAATCAGTGTTTTGTGCTAAAAAGCTGCAACACTATAAATTCCAATTTAAGATGACAATTTGGAGTTAAGGAGAAATCTGATTGGTACATATTAAAAAGAATCACCACCCAAAGAAGATGGCCAAAAGGCTATTATTTAAATGGCTGCATTTCTCTTCTATGAAATACCGCACATACAATTATTAAATTTATAAAACCTCCCAAATTCCGAAATTGCACACTACTCACGTTTCCAAGGCATTATATGCACCAGTGGCAGAACCTGGGTTAATGTAGAATTTATTTTCATGCTCAAATGCTTCAAATTTGTGTGTGTGTCCCGAGATAAGAATGTCCACGTCAAACTGCCTCTGCAACAGCGCTAAGCTGGCCATATCTCCCCACGGAATGACTTGATGTCCATGGATCAAACCAATTTTGAACTGCCCAACAGTCACAACTTTCTGTTCTGGATAATTCAGATTCTAAAATAAGAAAGAACACAAGAAAAAAATATGTTTTAGACATACTGATTTTTTAAAAAAAACCTGCTTAAACATTTGATCTCATGGATGTTTTGGTTCACCATCAACACATTTATTAAAATTTGATTTCTTCTTGTCTCTAAGGATGAGACTGTACTCAAAACATAACTGGAATGTATCATGCAATCCCTCTATTGTATTTATTTTTATAGATTATGGATGTTTTGGGGCATGCTGTAGAAAATAATTATTCTCCAAAATTTGTGAGTTTCCTCTACCTAAAACCCTAGGAATATAACCTGTAGGCTAAGGTGTGTTTAAATTATACCCCAAGCTTTAACAGCTATAAAGATGGCTTAAAATAATGATAGTTAACATTTACATAATACTTAGCATGTACCATTCTAATGGCTTTATAAATATCAACCTATCTCATACAAACAATCCTAAGAGGTAGGTTCTATTATGATCCCATTTTATAGATGATGAAATTGAGGCAGAGAGGTTAAAATAACCTGCTCGAGGTCACATGATAGTAAGCGGTTAAGCCAAGCTCAAACCCTGGTAGTATGGTTCCAGGGTCTGGGAATTTAGCAAATTAGAAGCAAAAAATTTCAATTCTTGCTACTGATACTGTCTATAGTATAACATAAACAGAACCCCTAATGTTTATAATGAATCAGAACTATATTCTAATTATTGATAAGAAGTGTCTATCCCTTTCCTTCTCCTTCCTGTCTTTCACCTCTACACCACTAGTTTATCCAAACCCTTTTTTAAAAAATCCACTTAAAAAAATACAGTATGCTCACTCAGTTTGGTATAAAAGAAACCCATTATAAAACACCAAGAGAGTTAAATAATTTGTGAAAAAGCTTATGTTTCCAGAGATACGACATCAACTTTTCATACCAGAATCAACTTTATCATGCTAAATCATATAATGTTAGCACTGACAGGGGTCTTAAAAATCATCTCTTCCAACTATATTTACAGAAGAGGGAACTAAGAGGATTTAATTTAATTTACCTAAAATCTCAGTATTAATAGGCAAAGTTGGAACTCTAGAACTTCTCTTTTTTTTTTCTTCCTTTTTGAAGTCAGGTTTATTGAGGTATAATTTACATACAGTACGATTATGCTTTTTAGTGTACAATTCAAGGAGTTTTGACAAATGCATATAGACATGTAAGCACTGCTACAATCAAGATATAGAACAGTTCTATTGCTTCCTCAATATTTCCTCAGGCCCCTTTATAGCTAACTCTTGAGACAGAAAGCCACGGCAGGGTTTTCGGCAGAGCAGTGACATGATCTTACTTCACCTAAAAAGGATCACTCCGGTTGCTACTTGGAGAACAAACTGTGGAAGCAGGAAGGGGAGAATCAGGAAGTTGGAACAGAGGAAAGTAATATGGTACTTGGAACAAGCTGGTAGAGGTGGTGGTAGCGAGAAGTTCATAACAAACTTTCAAATGAAATAACAGCACTACAAAAAATAGTGACAAAATCACTTTTACTCTCTATCAATTTAGTAAGAATGAGTACTTAATATGTGTATTGAACACTCTAAAATCAGTGATTTTCAAACAGGAAGGGGTATGTATAGTAATTTTATACTTGGGAAAAAAAAAAGAAGTCAGCAGTTGAGAAACCTATCTAAAGGATAAAACTTTATATGTGAAAAATCAAGAATAGAAAAATACATCACCTCATCAAAGTCTCCTCTCACGATATGAACATCACCGGCCAGAGTCTTGAGATAGTCATAACTCTCTTTCGTGCAAAGATTTCCGGTGCAGAGAATGTGTTGAATCTTTCCAGGCACTAGCAGTTTTTTGAATTTAGCCGGCAAACTGTTGCACCGGTGTGGGATGTGCAGGTCTCCTAATACCAACACCAACTTTAAAGTGTCAAGGTAAGACAAGGTATAATGTTAAATCTGATGTCAAAACAAGATACTCTCCTCAGATAACTCCCCTTTTAAATTAAACTAATCACAAAGATTCCAGAATACAAATGAGCAGAAGTTATTCATATAGCCCCTTATCATGACCATATGCAAGCACACATGGTAATAAATCAATCTTCTTTTATTTTGGTCACAAATAGGTATGCATACACAATACAGATCATTCTATATACCAAAAATTAACTCAAGCTTTCTAAAGTGATTCATTTAGGGACCTATAAATTACAGTGAGTAAAAAAATTACAAAATGAAAAATATACTGCTGGGCCCTATGGAATTTGGCATTTTTGAAGACTGATATGGTAATTCCTATTTCTGCAGTTCTAATGTAAAACCTCCCATATTGATTCCAGAAACATTAATAAAGAGAACTGTTAAAAATGTAATGATAGATTAAAAAGTTAATTCCATAATTTATGTTTACTAGACTGACAACTATTTGAAGGAAGAGGGCCCAGAATTTACAATATTTGCTACTTGAAACTATTAGCTACACATTACAGATGAAAAAAAACAGCCTATGTTTCAAGAAGTTTCAATAGGGCAAATGTGTACTTTCGAATTATAATCTTTATCTTCTGTTTCCATCATTATTAAATATCCTCAGTCATATTTTCATTGTCCAGACGAAATTGTCTATGTACTCTCAGTTTAGTTCCCAAACTTAAAATAACATTTTCATAATCTTTCATGTGCATTAGAGCATTAAAAGAAATCAGCTAAATAAGTGATGAATTTAGCAGGAGGTGGTTTAGAGTGGCAACATAGTCTCAGATGACAAAAATAAATTTTGCACTTATAGAATAAAAAATCCTCCATCCGGTAAAATTTTAATTTTAAAATTTCAAGATTTTACATGTAAACATTATTTAATTCAGTCATTTAAAAATAAGAACAACAGTGGATTTCTTCACGTTCATTAGTATAAGCATCTTCATTCAATGATGGCATGTTTTCCCACACAGATGTCCCAGCCGTAAAGTGCACTGTTTTAAAGGCACAACTGTTCCTTATTATCCAAGAAAACATTAAATACTCAAAATAGGATAAAACAAAATAGTTTTGCCATCAGACTTTGTGAATTGAAATTAATCAAAAACAAAATGTGTGAGATTAAATTACTGAAACAAGCTTGATTCATCTTGTAACAAATATCAAAATGATTACAAAAGAAAAGAACTGTTATTAGGATGTAGAGTAACTGAAGTAACATAAGGTTACAAAAATAGCATACTTTAAAAAGAAATCGTTAAATAAGTTTCTTCTTTATAAAGAGTAGATTCAGTTGATATTTGCTCAATAACTTATATTGTTACAATTCAGATCTTAGTGGACAAAACACCCTTAAAACCAAAAACCATCAGGAAGTGTCCACCCTCATTGGTAATCAATACAAAAGTACCAAGAGATAGAATGATTTCATCTTTAGAGGGGGATCCCTTCAGATATGGATTGAAGTACGCAATTAATGTGGGAAGCTGGCATTTGAAAAAAAGGTAAAAAACCGATTTTTATATTAAAAAATAGAATAATCTCAAACTCATAAAAAGGTATATGTCTAGAACAGGTAGAAAATGTTTGGGACTAATAATGAATGAAGTGTTCGATCTGAATGAGCTAGAAAGAATAGTATAAGACGTGATACTTTATGACTGATGACCTAAATTCTAGAACACTGTGGATTATGCCTAAGTATACCCAGATTATCAGCAGTCTAAAGATTAACTGTATGAATGACCACATAGAAATTATCTCAAATTAGTAAGGATCCTTTCTAGGACTCTGGTTTCCTGCAAGTGACAAAGTTATACTGGAAATACTGTCACATTACAAATGTCATACTTTGACAAACGTTCTTGTCCAAATTCCACACTTTGACAGTTTAGGTTAGATGTAGATTATAGTCTTTTGAGAAAGCAGAAGATCCTGGAAATGGTAGTCTTGTTAAATTCAAATAAAGAACCAACACAGTCAAAGCATAGGAATTTGGTTATTTTATATTTGAGAGACTGTAAAAGGGTGAAAATCCAAGTAATAAGACACCCAACCACCACTGTTAGGAGGAGCTAAGAGAAGAAACTTACTCTGTGCCCAGCCTTAGTGGAATGAAGAAGTTGATTGCAGACAGGGGAATGAAAAAAAAGGGTGAAACATGACCAATGTTAAAAGAAAGCAACGAAAAGAAACAAACCAAAAAAAGAACAACAAAAAACTCATATCAAATGAAAATGCAAACAATTGTTAATGATTCTGAGTGTTATGAAAGAAAATGTTAAAAATCAGCTTTGCTCATAAATCAAAAGAACCATTGGCTGTATTTTTAAACATGACACACATACACACACGCACACCCACTTTAAAATTTTTTTGCTCATTTTTTTCTGCTTTTCCTAATTTTATTCTTAACATCGACTCTCATCCCCTTTTGCTGACTGTTCTATTTAGAATTTTATTAGATAATTTTGAAAATTTATCAGTAATAGCTTAAATGAAAGCTAACATTTTCTGGATTCTTAAGGCCTAATTATTCTTCAAGTATATTGATTTTAATTCTCTTACGTTCAAAATTCTAGTTGTAAAATTATGCTGCAGCTAGGTCATTATTTTGTACAAATCTAACAGCACTAGGAATACATTATCAAGTAGTGAAGTCACCAACTAAAGATGATAAAAACAAATACATTTCTCCAGAGAAAACTGGATCATCACCACACCTGAATTTCTGGGTACTACCAAGTATTGAATGTTTTTAGTCTCCTTTGCCAAATAAAATGCTGTTAATAATAAAAGAATTGGCTAATGCTAAATTTTGCCCAACTCTATTTGATGTGAACGTGATGTTCCAATATGACTATACTAAAAAAGTGTTCACCTTTCAAAAATAATTTCAGGAACATTTCAAGAAACTTCATCTTCTCCCAGTTATATGTGTATCAAAATTACTGTAAAATGAATTGCTCTAAACTGGAGTTTGTTTAGAAGCAAAAATCAAAAGTGGAATTAAAACCTTTTACATTATATAAAGAAGCATCTTCCATAAATCTTTGTCACGTCTATAAGTCATCTCGAAGGCTATGTTTGTTACAGGGTCGCGATAATCTTAAAAATGCAATGGATACCCATGAGAAAGAAAAGTTCCTTTACGGTTAAACCTCATCGACACAAATACCAACATAATCAGAGCTCCTTCTGACACTGTTCTGAACTTTTTAGGGGATCAAGGGCACCTATGAAAACTGATGATAGAGATGAGCCGTCATCAGCAGCTCTTGAGTTTTGACGCAGGAAAGTCTTAGGTGCAGGAACCTATTGCGTGTGAGAGAGGGATGGGCCGGCCTTAGGGCGGTCCGATGAATGACTAAACGACCCTAACTACTCCTTGGCACCAACACTGGTCCTTCACCCACAAAAACGTACATATTTTCAAAAACTGCCAAACAATTTCAAGGAGTTCACGGACCATTGAGGAACCTCACTCTAAAGGGTCGCAGCACCCTAAATAAACAAGGAGTTCCAGTAATTCGAAGAGCCAGACGCAGTCCTTTGAGACCACACTACGCACTGCAATGGCAGCTGCACGTTATTTCAGCGGCGAAAAGGATGATTTTTTTGTCCCCTTTCCTTAGGTGGCAAATGAACATGGGTATAAGAATTCTGCTCGCCACTTCTCGTTTTGCACCTGAGAAGCCAGCTTTCGCCACATGGGGTGGTAACCGGTACCCCCCACCTGAGGGAGATGCTTTTTCTGGGAAGAAGTAGGGAAACATCTGAAAACGGAGTCCCCAAGCCCCTTCCTCGGAGACACTCTAAGCACAGGCCCAAAGGCCTTTCCCCACGCGGGCGTGCGCGTCTCGTGACGGGACTGGCCGCGGAGAGGGGCCCTTTTCCTCTCCTCGGACGTCCTCTGGGGCGGGGATGCAAGGCCAGCGCCCGCAGCTTCCAGGAGTGGCCGCTCCCTTCCCTCCCTTGCTTTCCCCCCGGGCCTTCTCCAGGCGTGGGCCGCGTCCACCCAGGCCTCCGGGGTTACCCCAAACCCTCGCCCAGAGCTCCCAGCGGCTCTCTGAGGCGTAGCACCCCGGCCGAGACACAGGCCTCAGTCGCCGCAGCTGCCGTTCTCACCATCCTGTCACTGGGCTCCGCTCAGTCACCACAACCGCCGCCGCCCTCTTCCTCAGACTCTTCGACGACCCCGCCCACTTCACTCGCAGCCAATGAGAAGCGAGGTTGACGGGAGACCTCCCTACGGTGGCCCGCAGAGGCCCTTCCCCGCCGCAAAGCGAAGCGGCTGTCGGAGATAGAGTGGACGTGCAGGGGAGGAGTGAGATCTCGAAGCTTCTAAAGGCGCGGGCAACATCCGGGCACCTGGGGCCATCTAGTGTAGGCACGCCTTGTCCCCACGGCTGGTCGAGGCCCGCAGCCATGCTGAAGTGCGGGATGAACGGCAGTCAGGTTAAAGGTGGTTTGGCCGTTCTTCCCTTACTGTGAAGAAAGGGGACAGCCTAAGGTTCATGGGGGTGGGGGTTTCCCCACCTTGGTCTCATTTCTTCTTCTTTGCGTCTGTCCCTAAGGGCAGAGGACACAAAGTGTGGCCAGAGTCAACCTCCCTCCCACCCAGGATACTTTTAGCTTCAGAGGGGAGGATGAAGGGCCGTGTGCTTTCGTTTATATGTAATATTTATTTTCATAGGTGCCCATGAAATGAAGTTGCACCATCGGGACCGATGGAGAGTGTGGGCCTCCAAATATGGATAATTCAGCATTGGGAGGAGTTGGTGGGGGGAAAAACAAACAAACAAACAAACAAAAAACAACTTGGACAGTTAAAGTATTTTAGTGCCATGGGAAAAACATAAACCCGGTTTTTATTTTAGATCCCACCATTTTTAAATTTACGGCCTGCGACAAGCCACTGAATCACTTCCGGGGTCAGGTTCCTCGTCTGTAAGATGAGAAATATGGCGTCGTTCCCATCTTCAATAGGGTTTGTTGTAGGAACGAAATGGAAATGCATGTAAAGAGCTCAATAATCAATGGAATGTGTAGGGACGATTATTTGTTGGAAATGGTACTTTCACTGTAAATTACTATAGAAAGTCTGTATTTAGAAAACGAATGGTTTCCTGCAGACTATAACCCGAAAATGATTATTGAAGGACATCTTATATTGAGGCTGGCTTCCCCTATGTTGAAAACATCTGTGAAACTGTATTAATGAGTAGGGAACGGAAGAGAAAGGCCCCCTACTGTTGCATGTGCTCAGAGTTCTAGAAAGTGATGTTTTGCAGTGTATACCTCAGTTCTTGATAAGAAGTTATTTGTATAATTGTTTAATTTTGCTTTTCTTCCTGGACTGTAAGCACTATGAGGCAGGAACTATACCTGTCTTGTTCATCTCTATACCCCCATTGCCTTGGGTTATACATTGGAGCATAGAAGGTTCTCAATAAATAGTCATTGGTTTAATGAAAGGTCTACATTAGGCAGCTCCAGGAAAAAGTGATGAATGTGAAGTGATAAAAAGGAACAAATGCCTCTTTTTTTTTTTTCTGGTCCTCCTGTCTTTCTCAGTTTGAGGCCTGCACCCCCAACTCACACACTTCTGATTTTTAAGCAGTATAATCCAGATTTTAACATCTGGAATTATTTTTCCTTTTTTCTACTTTTCCATGGATTGATATGGCCATCCATTTTTATTGCAGCTTAATAGTCCATATCTGTTTGCCAATTTTTTACTTATTTATTGGTCATAAGAACATTAAAAGTGTCATACCAGATCAGAGCAATATTTCATTCAGCCCTCCTTCTGAAGGGGTGTTTAAGTGTGTTCCGTGAGAAGATCTGGCATCTTTCATACCACCCTCAAACATCAGAGATACATCTTGAGAGCCTATACTTTCTTTCTAATGATTTGTTTTGACTTTGCCCCTTGTCAAGTTACTAAAAACTTCAAACCATCCTCTCCAGTGCTTTGTTTTTACACATTTTGGGGAAGGGAGGATACATTTATTTAAACCAAGTATCAAAATACATTAGAATGGAAATTGGCTTGCTACAGTAGCTCCATGTAACACTGCAAACATACAGAAAGAATTTTTGTTGCATTTTATCATTTCACACACTCATTCCGTGAATTTATCGAGCTCTTACTATAAGCCTGGCATTTTGCCAAGGATATTATACTGTATTAAAGCAATTTGTAGCATTAGTCTGTAAAACACTTTTTTATGAATTTGTGTCTTTTAATGCTGAAGTAGTCCTATGATTTGTTTTTATTGTTTGAGAGAAAGACTATAAACAGCACCTTCTTTTTCTCCGTAGTATTTGGGAAAGCAATCCAAGCTCTATCACGAATTAGTGACGAGCTGTGGCTAGACCCATCTGAAAAAGGTGTAAGTAAGAAAGTTAACTAATAGATCATCTATTAAGGCAAAAGAAGTTTAAAGATCTCAGTCTAGATCGAATGTTGACTAGGAAATCGGAAATTGTAATCCTTGCACTGTTCATTTCTATCTGAATACATTTAGAGCATAGTGAATTTAAAACTCATGCAGATAAGCCAATTGATTTAAGCCAGAAGCCACAGACTGGTAGTCAAAAGGTTAGATGTGGCTTGCAGAAGTGTTTTGTGGGGACTGCACAATGTTTTTTAAAAAATCGACCTAAATTTCTAACCTTTAAAAGTTGGGAAAGTGAAAATAAAAATCTGAATTTTGTGCTTCTCTTGAAAACTCAGAAGATCTGACAGATTGGGGCCTGCTTTCCCAAGTGGGAGTAGTTGGCTGACACTGACTCAAGGTTTCTCTCCTTAGCCAAGGCAAGAGATCACCATTTTGCCACAGTATTTTTTACTCTTTTATATTGCCACTTTGTTCATTAAAGTTAAGGCCCCTGTAGGCATTTATAATTTTACAATGTCAACAAGCAAGATTTTAAATTTAATGCCTATATGTATTCAGTACAGATATGTACACATAGGTGTATGCATATGCATATTCAATTCACACTGTATACTGCAGTCTATGTTATATATAACGCACATGTATAATATAGCTATATCATGCAGTTAATATCCTATAGCCTTGTTTGAATATATTTAAGTGTAATTTTAAACTAAATAGAACATTTTTAATTCATCATTTAAAGAAACTTGATTTTTTCCCCCTAAATAGCTACTATTTCATTTTTCCAGCTTGCTTTAAGATCTGTGAATTCTTGCCGATCAGCCTATGGATGTATTCTCTTCTCTCCTGTGTTTTTCCAGTATTATCAATGGTCGACCTCAGTGGAAAGGAATGATAATGACACAATATCAAATTTAAATTGCAAGTTGGGAATGAAGGTAAATATGCACGGCTCTAATTCTCTATTATATATGTAGAAATATTCAGTATGTAAAACCTAACATCTATGCTGTACTTAATACTTTATTTAAATGGCGTGCAGGACAGATTTATTCATTTACTCTTATTAGTTTGTTAAAACTAATCCATATGAAGTATGTGCCGTTTTATAATGTATTTGTGTTACAGTCGATTCTGCCCATCTTTAGATGTCTGCATTCCCTCGAAAGAAATGTGGAAAAGTGCACAATATTCACCAGAGCTGATAAGTGCAAAGTGGTTATTCAGTTCTTCTGCAGACATGGTAGGTATAACTAAAACTAGTTTCATGTAGTGTGGTTTTTGTTAGTATGTTTCATGTTTAGAATATTCAAACTGTATGTCAAAAGTTTCCATTGCATTATCGCTTAGAATTTCTGTAGTCTTGTGGGAGAGTAGTTCTAAGTACCTGAAAAATATGATCTTACTTGTGTCTGTAGGAGTACTGTGAGATGATTGATATTATTTCATGTTTTACTTGTCAGTGGCACAAGCTTTGCCTGCATACAAACCAGTTTTTTATTTATTTTTATTTTTTTGTTTTTTCTTTGTTTCTTTTTCTTTTTTGTTTTCTTTGTTGTTGTTGTCGTCAAACCAATTTTTAAAATGTCCATTCGAATTCAAACACTTGGTTTTTCTAAAATGAACTGGCTGCTGATGACATTCCTTAAGAGTGCCTTGGTAACAGTGATCCTTGGTAAGAACAGAAAAGAAATATGTATGTAAGTGTATGTAAAGTTCTCTAGGAGGCAGACAGTATTATATCTGGGGCGAAAAAAAAGCGTCGTAACTGGCCCAAGGTCACAGAACTAGTAAGTCGCAGAACCTGGTGTTGAGCCTAGCTGCGCAGTGCTAGGAGCCCAAACCGTCATTCATTCTCTTTGCCACACCAAGCTGTAAACCAGATTTCCTGTCTCCCAGCCTTGCATGGTTGATATTCAAATGTTGTACTCGTAGGACTTTTACATGCTGAAACACGTATAGCATGGAGATTAACATCAAGGCCAAAGGTCTGGGGTGGAATCCTGCTCTGCCTCTTCCTTGCTAAGACATTGGGCAAATTATTTCACAACTCTATGCCTCAGTTTCCCAAGATGCAGATTAGGGATAATGATAGTACCAGGCCCTAGGGTTTTTGTGAAGATTCAATGAATCGTAGGAAGTTATAGTTCTAAAGTGTTTAAAAGATTGCCTGACACATTCTCTGAGGATTATCTCTAGTATTTATATATTATGATTGCTGCTATTTTATTTTGAAGTTAGCAGGTAGAATTGTCTGCTTTGAAAAAACTTGTAGTTTTGATATTGGTCCAAATCTTTTTGTTTGTAATAGAATGGCTTTCTGGAAGGTTGTCTTAGTGTTACCATTTATCTCATAGTTCTTAATTTTGCCTTACGTTTTTCTTAATATTTTTACTATAGCTCATAACTATATTCTTTAATATTTTTTTCTGAAAAATAGCAATGATTTAACATTATTTTTCCCCTTCTTTGACCTTCAGTTTATATAATAGCAAAATCATGTAAAGAGCATGATTAAAAGCACAGTGAGCCTTAACATCACAGATTTGGGTGTGGATTCTTCTCCACTTGCTAGCTTTGTGTCCGTACATAAGCTCTCAGACCTTCACTTTCTTTTCCATAAAATGGGGATAATCTTAAACCTCACATTCCAGGATTGATGTAGGATGAAGTGAGATCACTATCTGTTCTTTGGTGTCTTTTGAATTTCATACCGTGTGCACCTGTTAACTATCCCTCCAAAAGTAACTTGAAAATGTTTTTTATAATAGGTAAGATATGCTAATTTTGAAGCTTTGTGTCTCACTCTAATCATTTAAAAATAGGTCAAATTACATCAATCCAGTGCGCAAAACTCCCCAAAAGCTCCCTGCTTTACCCAGGGTAAAAGCCAGAGGGTTTACAGTGGCTGTGATCTGGACGCCCAGGTGTGCCCCATCCTCAGGCTCTGAGGCCCCGACCCCTCCGCCTAGCAGGCTCCTCCTCCAGATAGCACAGGGCTCTTTCCCCTCCTCCAGGTCTGCTCCCAAGACATCTCCTGCATGAGGTCTTTCTTGACCTCATTTAAAATTGCCACCTGCCTCCACTGGCACTCTCTAGCGTCCTTTCTTCTTCTTTTTTTTTTTTTTTCCGGTGGCGCTTATTACTATGTGACATGCCAGTTGTTTCACTTACTTGTTTTCTTATTGTCTGTCCCCCCTACTAGACGATAAGCTCTGTGAGGATAGAGATTTTTGTCCAGTTTGTTCTTGGCTAGTTCACAGCTCCTAAAATAGTCCCTGTATGGTAGATTACTGAAAAAATACTCATAAATTATTTGCAGTCCCTCCCTTCTAAAGCCGGAATCTGTTTCCCTACTTGAAATCTCAGCTGGCTTTGGACTTGCTTCGACATCAATAGAATGCACTAGAAATGATGTTGTGTGCGTTCCAAGCCTAGGCCTCAAGAGATCTGTCAGCTTCCAACGTTAAACTAAGAACCTTTCAATTGGCATGAGAACAAGCACAGCACAGTGTAGACTCCTGGAAGAGTAGAGACCACGTGGTGAGAGCCTCAGCCATCCCAGCCTTCCTAGTTGTCCCGGCTGAGGCCCCGGATATGAAAGAGGCCATCCCAGATGATCCAGCCACAGCCAAGTCCGCCTAAACCAGAATAACCACTCAGCTGAATTGTGAGAAATAACAAATGTTTGTTATTTTGAGCCACTAGATTTTGGACTGGTTTGTTATCCAGCAAAAGCTAACTGATACAACCTTTTACATAGTCAATTCATAAATGTAGCTGTTAACATGTCAGTAAAAAAATAAGTTGGGAAATCTTGTTTCTAGTGAGAACTTTTGATTCATACTGCGACATTGTTATGCTGTAGAGAGTTATAGCCCCCCTGGATTTTATTACATGGGCTCTATATTCAAACTTAGATTCAAATTCTAGCTATACATTAAGTCCCCACTTAATGTTATTTAGTGACTTATAGAAACCAACTTAACAATAGGCTAATTGATACAACAAGTTTTAAATTCCTTCTTGATCTCAGCAACATTATAATGAAATAGTTTTGAATGAAATGTTATTTGAGGACCTGCCATACTCGTCAACACATTATAGACTTGAAAACCCATTTAGCCTCACCGAGCTATGGTTTCCTCTTCTGAGGTTAAGTACCTGCCCCACAGGGATAATGTAAGGATCAGAGACAGTGTGTGTAAAAATATACCACAGCTCCTGGCATATAGGACTGTAGCCATTATCGCTACACACTCTTCTCAGAGGCAAAGAATTCAGCTTTATATTCCAAAAGCCCCATTCAGAAATATCAATCCTGGATGACAGATACTGAAAGAGAATCATAGCTATCTGATCCATAGAGGGCAGTCACTATTTTACACATACTTAAGAAATTACCTGTATTTCAAAAGACTGTGGGAACTCTTATTGCCTGGTGGGTCAGAGGGTCTGACATGTTGCTCGGTGGCCACTAGGGAGCGATAAACACATTCATTAAGGAATAGTGCTTCTCTGTGCTGCGTGCACCTGCCAGATAGCACATATTACTTTATTATTTTAATGTGTCTGTGAAACTTAAAGGTTTTTAAAAAATCTGTTAATTTTGTACTTAAAATTCTTAATGAGTTGCTTTATTTTTTTAAGGTGTTAAAAGGACTCATAATGTATGTTTTCAAGAAAGTCAGCCTTTGAAAGTTGTTTTTGAAAAGAATATGTGTACTAATACACTAATGATTCAACCAAGGTATGGAGTTTATTTTTTTTTTCCACCTAATAGGGTATCATGAAAGAGTAAAGACTGAATGTTCTAGAACTTTTAGATCAGTTACTTTTTTTTTTTAAAGCTAATACTGGATTGGGAGAACTCACCTTATAGGATCAAGAAGAAACCATGAGGAAGATAATAGTAGATAATAACTACCTAATGATAGCAATAATAATGTAGTGGCCAAGAAAATTCTAAATATATCCCATCAGTGGCTTTCTACATAGTGATATCAAGAGGAAAATATATTATCTAATAATACTTTGCATTTATATGGGGCATTTTGTCTGAGTCTTTAAAGCACACAGGAGGAAATTTTTACATTTTTGATGTGAATTGATTTTTTCCCTAAGTGTTTCCATTGTTTTCTTTAGAGACTGAGGAAGACTATTTGTCAGTGAAAGTGTTCTCAATTTTTCAGTGAAGCTATAGCATTAAACATGAATTACTTTGCGAGCCAAAATATATTTTATCGTTGTTGTTTTTTAAATACATTCTCCTTGAAATACATCTAAAATTTATAGAAGAGTGCAAAGATTAAGAAATGAAAGTCTTTCTCCTTTACCTGCTTCCTATATCCCAATTGTCAGGGATAACATATATTAATAATGAATTGGTGTTTATAATTCTAACTCTTATCCTGTTTATAACTACATTTGCTAAATTTGTAACCAATCTCTCTGTAACTCTCCCTTTCTCTATAGTTATGGTTATCACTTTTTTCTCCCCTCCTCTTAATTTATATCACATACTAGACAAATACTTATGAATTTTTTTTCCCCAAGAAAATGTCCCACTATTATTACTGTTTGGCAACTTGCTTTTTTAAGTCTCTATGTCAGTTCACTTAAATTATTCTTATTCTTTTCAATGGTTGCATGATTTTGCATTGTATGAATGAACGGTAATTGACTTATCACCACCCTACCATAGTCTTTTATCCACAGGGACTATCTTTATCCCAGTGAATACCTGGAACTGTGAATAGTACCCAATCCTATATGTACTGTTTTTTCCTATATATACATACCTATGATAAAGTTTAATTTATAAAGTAGGCACAGTAAAAGATTAACAATAATAACTAATAATAAAATAGAACAATTATAGCAATATACTATAATAATAAAAGTTTTATGAGTGTGGTCAGTCGTACAGGCTCAAAGTCTTCGTATAGGCTCAAAGCTTTCTTCCAAAAGTCAGAACGTGTGTTCTGTTCATGTCTTCCACCCACAAACTTAATGCCTTTTCCATCCTAAGTACTTAGCACACACTGTGGCCATAACTTTTGCAGTTTGAGGTGCAACATAAAGACTAGCATGAATTTATTTTTCTTCTCTACAATTTCACAGCTAGATTCGTTCTTACTGTAGGTCTTAGCAACCTCAGCATGCAAACTTTTTCTTTCCTTATTAAGTCAAGGAGAAGGTTCCCCTTTTCACTTAGAGGAAGTACTTTATGGCTTCTATTTTGCATATCTGAATTGCCAGCATCACGAGTCTTACTCTTTGGGACATCAAATAAGTGTTACTTGAACACGGGCACTGCAATAACAGCGATCTGATAACTGAGATGGCTACTAAGTGACAAATGGACAGGTAATATATATAGTGTCCACATACTAGACAAAAGGAGGATTCATGTCCCGGGCAGGACAGTGTGGAATGGCCTCAGATTTCATCACACTACTCAGAATGGCGTGCCGTTTAAAACTTACGAATGATTTCTGGAATCTTGCATTGAATATTTTTGGACCACACCGACTGGGGGTGACTAAAACCAAGGAAAGTGAAACCGTGGATAAAGTGGGAACAACTGTATTGGTGAGAAAGGTTGTTTTCAACTTTTTGCCTTCCCAAACAATATTGCTAGTAGTGTATTACTATCTTGCTGTGGAACAAATTCTCCCAAAACGTAGAGCCTAAAAAAGCAGACATTTATTACTTCATAGTAGTGCATCGTAGCTAGTGCGTCTGGCTCAAGGTCTCTGAGGCTGAAGAGAGGTTGAAGTTAGGCTGTCAGCCAGGGCTGCGGTCTCATCTGAAGGTGAGACTTGAGGGGAGTCACATCCGGGTTCACTGACATGAGTATTGAGAGGCCTCAGAAGATGCACTTCCAAGCTCACTCATGTGGTTACTGGTGGACCTCAGTTCCTCCCAAGTTTCTCTGTAGATTGCTGATTGTCCTCAAAACGTGGCAGCAGGTAATCAGAGACAGAGACAGAGACACGGAGACCGACAGACACAGGGAAACTCTCAAGATGGAAGCCATGGTCTTTTTATAACCTAATCTCAGAATCGCCATATTATCACCTCTGCCATTTTCTCTTTGTGAGAAGTGAGTCTGTTAGTCCAGCCTACATTCGGGGTGATGGAGGCGATCCTATAAGGGCGTGAATACAAGGAGGCAGGGATCATTGGAGGCCATCTTCTAGGCTGCCTAACACAGATGCAGTCATAGAAATGAAATTGCCAGCTCTAAGGCTTACACAGATTTTAAATTTGCATACATACTCACTAACAAATTGCTACCTGAAAAGTTTGTGGCATTTACATTCCCACCAAAACTGTAGGAGAATGCATCCAAGTAAAGGACGTGATCGATTTTTTTAAATGTTGCCAATATGATAGGTAGAAATGGTATTATTAGATGTTCCTTCTTGTTGTGTTTATTTTATTACTAGGGAGTTTGAGTATCTTTTCATCTATTTATTAGCAATTTGTATTTTCTTCCTTTTTGAATTGCACATTCATATTATTTTTTTGTATCGGGTTATTTGGTATCTAGTACAACACTTCCCCCTAACACTGGGAAAGCTTCCAGATGATTTAGTTGGTGTCCCTGACATTTTGGCATCAAGAAACACTGCTGAGCTCATGTGTGGCATCAGGATAACACCACCATTGCATAAATTCTACGGTTCCCATTTTTATCTAACAACACCTCAATTTCAAAGTCGCTCAAAACTTAGAATGCAGTAATAAAAAGACAAATAACCTAACCAAACAAACAGGCAAACAGGCAAATGATTCAAAGAGAACTTTTGCCAAAGAAGATCTACAGAGGGCCAACAAGGGCGAGAGAAGATGCTCGACCTCATTAGTCATGAGGGAAATACAAATCCAACAACTCGAAATCTGTGAATTGTGTAGTATGTGAGTTATATCTCAATAAAGCTGTTTTTAAAAAGGGAGCGCAGGACGAAAGGGTATTTGGGATGTCAAAACGACCTTGAATATAGTAGGAAATAATCCGGGACAAGCAACAAAGCGAAAGAATATAGGCAGCAGGTGGTAAACCTCTGCCCTGCAGCTGGCTCCCCAGCCTGGGTCATCCCCGTTCACTAGAGCAGCTCTATTTTCCTCCCATCGCCCTTGGAAGTACGATCCCAGGCCAATAACTAAAAAATATATTTGTTATATAAAAAAAAGTCAAAGACATTTTATTCTAGTGTTTGGTTTGCCCTGAAGCTTTCCCATGTTTTCCTAAGAATATATGGTACTATTCTCTTGGCCTTTCAACGAAGTTACAGTTTTAAAATATACTAAAAATATAGTAGTTCATATAGAAAAAAGGAGATAAGTCTTTCGGGTAAATTTTTCTAAATTTAGGCCAACTAGCCTATTTATTTTCAGAGTGAAGATCTGAGTCCCATTTAGAAAGCTATTTCTTTCGGTGTGTTTTTCAAATAATGTGATATTTTTTTATGACCTTTTATAGAGTGCTTGCTGAGGCCATTGTTCTTTTTACATCGAGTCAAGAGGAAGTTACTCTCGCTGTTACTCCCCTGAACGTTTGTATTAAGAGTTCTAATGAGGAGTCAATGGGTAAGGATTATTTCTGTCGTGCTTTGATGGAATATTACTTCCTGGCTTTCTTTATAACTAACTATGTAGTAACTATTAGTGGCATAATAATTATTTTTGTCTAAAAAAGTAGTAAGGTATAGAAAGATCGTTAAAATTTTTAAGAAATCCAGGAAATTTAACACAATCTGTAATGAAATACTTGGCTTTAAAATTCTGGTTATCTTAAAATGAGAAAAATGGTTACTAAGAAAAATATTTTTTTAGTTAAGATTTTAAGGTCTGTTTCTCATCCTTTATTATACTTTGTGTTTAGCATAAATAAAAATTAAGAGGCCAGCAATCCAGTTGAGATGATCTTTGACTACATAAGTAGAAAAAATAAATTCTAATTAGATATTCCAGTTGGCAAACATATAGGACAGAAAATGTGAATACTTCTTAAGTCAGCTCTTCCAAGAGTTTATCTAGATGCACTGGAGGAACTAAGGCACGATTCAATCAGGAGTTTTGGTGTCAGGAAATTTACTCTGGTCTCTTTGGCATCAAGAAATTTACTCGGGTCTCTTTGTTTGAGACCCTTCAACCCTGGGTAATTTATCTGGTGATAGCAGTAAAGAAAGAATACAGAGGGAGGAACTGTATTATTTTAAAGTGAAAAAAAAAAAACCAATAGAACTAGGACTTAAGTTGGGTCAGATGACTTTTGTAGTATTTAGTTTGTGCCAGGTTCTGATTCAAATGGTTTACATTTTTTTTTAATTAATTAAAATTTTTAATTGAAGAAATGATTTAAATTTTTTCTTTTTTTTTATATTTCCCCACCCAATCTACCTCCCCTCAAATGGTTCACATTTCTAACTTCATTTGATTTTCATAGCAACTCTACGATGTAGGTACTATTATTATTCCCATTTCCATATGAAGAAGATGAAGCACAGAGAAACTAAGTGACTTGCCTGGTGTCACACTGTAATCGGTGGATTATGATCCTAGTACAGACGGTTAAGCTCCAGGGCTCAGGCTCATTACCACGGTGCTCTTATTGCTTCTCTCAGGTCTCAGCTGCCATTCTTTTTTGGCCCTTAGGAATGTATGATCTGGAAAATACGTGTGTGGCTAGTGAAAGGGTCTGTTTTATATTCCATAGTGCCTCCTCTGAATGAAGATAGCTGTTAACAACCAGCAGACACTAGTTGTTATATATATAAAAATATATATATACTGTTTATCTTTTTTTCTTATGCTTATGTAATTCATGTTCATTGAAGAAAATAAAAAACACAGAAAAGCACTAATAAAAAAGTCACCTGAAATATCACTGCCCAGAGACAAGAACTTTTAACACCTCCTTCTATACTTCAGATCTAAAAACAGGAGATTGATTGATTGAAAGAAATGAGATGCTATTAAGCTATTAAAAGTAATCTTGAATGGATTAAGAGGCACAAATGGATAGTTGCAGAATAGACATGGACATGTAGGGTATAGCGTGGGGAAGAGGGTTAATGATGTAATAAATATGTAAGGGAGAAAAGGGATACTAGATTTAGTGGGGTGATCGCTTTGCAGATCTCTGATCACGGCTATATAACTGAAACTGGTATGCCAACTATAATAAAAAAAACCCTCTTTGAATTGTACAATGTAAATGTTAGCAACTAATTGTATATTATGTTTCAATAAAGCCAGGGGAAAAAAAGATGCTCATATAGCTAATTGTTTAAGAAATGCAAATCAAAACCACAATAAAATCTTACTTTGCAACTCTCCCCCAAAAGTAATCTTTTATATACACTCCTTTCTTTCTGAGAGTTTATATCAAAGATATTTATTGAAGCTAATTTTGTAATGGAAAACAGTACATTAACACATACATAAATAAGTAGAAAAATGTACTTATTGACATAAAAAAAGGATAGTTTATTAAATAGATTATGAAATGGTATCCACAGTATGACCATATTTTTATTTTTAAAAAATATGCCTAAAAGTTGAATAAAATGTTAAGAAACAAAATTCAACACCTCATTAAGGAAATTATACATCATGATGTGGGATTTATTCCAGAAATGCAGTGTTGGTTCAGAATTAGAAAATCCAGTAACATAAAACACTCTATTGATAGGATTTAATGAAAAAATTTGTAGGATCACCTCTACAAATGCTAAGACAGCCTTCAACAAACGTAGCTTCCACCTCATAGTCCACATTCAGAGCAGCATGATTAGTAATAACCATAGAGTGGAAACTGCTCAAGTCATCAACTTGTAATTGGTTATACAACGTGCGGTATGTCCATACGGGGACTGTTACTCAGCCCTAAAAAGGAATGAAGTTCTGACACGTGCTATAGCACGGGCGATCTTGGCGAACATTATACTAAGTAAAAGAAGCCAGACACAGAAGGCTATGCATTTTATAATTCCACTTATTTAAATATCCAAAATTGGTAAATCCGTAGAGACAGGGGCTAGGAGGATGGGGGAATGGGGAGTGATTGGTAATGAGTGTAAGGTTTCTTTCTGAGATGGTTAGAATGTCCTGGGATTAGTGGTGGTGGTTGCATCACCTTATGAACACACTAAAACCCACTGAATTCTACACTTTAACATGGTGAATGTTATAGTATGTGAATTATATCTCAAAAGATTTTAAAATTTACTTTTTAAACCGTGTTTGCTAATTTAGTATGATACATGTATATTATCTGTTGATCCCTTTTTTGTTCATACTTTTTGAAACAAGATCGGGTATGATGAAATAAATAAAATATAATTGTTACATGTAAACTATGTTCATAAATAGCAGTTTCTTTTAGAATAAACTAGTTTTTATGGTATTCTGGTTATTTAAATGCTCATAACAGGCCACTCCACAATATAGTGGACTTAAAATCATTTATTCTTATCTCTCGTGGGTCTGTGGGTTCACAGGGCTCAGCTGGGCACTTCTCACTTGGGGTCTCTTCATGCAGTTGCAGTTAGTGGTAGGATCTGCAGTCATCTGAAGATACCCAAGATGGCTCACTGCCATGGCTGGTAATTGATGCTGGGAGCTCAGCTGGACTGTCAGCCAGATGCCTGCACACACGTGGCTACTTCATTAACCTGGACTTCATATAGCATGAAGGCAGCATGGTGGCTGAGTTCCAAGAGGGGGCATTGCAGGATGAAGGAAGTGGCTAGAGGATGGAGGAAGTAGAGGCCCTTAGCCTCCTAAGGCCTGAGCCCAGAAACCAGCACCAGGTCACTTCTCCATATCCTATTGGTCAAAGCAGTCAGAGAGCCCGCCCACCCAGACTCTGGGAGAGAGGGGCGGAGACATAGACTCCACCTCTCTCTCAATCAAGAAATGTCAAAGAATTTGTGGCTATTTTTAACTTACCACTTTGCTTATATTTTTGGTTAAATTTAACAAATAACTCTGGAACTAATTTTATTCTTTATTTTCTTATACTATTGAACAGATTTGACCAATTCTGTATACAGTGAGATGTGTGTGGGCCCAGATGAGTTTGACTTCTTTCAAATTGGAGTTGACAGTGAAATAACGTTTTGCTTCAAAGAATTAAAGGTAAACAAAAATGTGTATCAAATTAAATTTTTCATTGGTAGTTTTTAATAAAGATTTCATGTTTCCTTTTTTTTCTTTTCCTTTTAGGGAGTGCTGATATTTTCAGAAGCGACACACGCTCCTATATCCATTCATTTCGATATTCCTGGCAAGTAGGTCCTTGGGAACTTTTCTGTTTCTTTTTCTTTTGTTATGTATTAATAATAATAAAACCTTGGATCACTTTGAAATTAATTTACACCTCATGAATTCTTCAACCTGATTAGCAACACTTACCAAACTAAAATTTTGAAAGATGCCATAAAATGGCATTTTTAAATTGGTACCTTGATGGAGAAGATACACGTTTCTGCAGGGTGAAAACATTGATAAATTTGACAGGGTGCTGAATAAATTGTCTAATTAGAAAATTATACATGGCTTAAACAAGTTAAATGTCTACAAAATGATATTTTATATGATATTGCGGAACTAAAATTTCAGATGATACTGGGTTAGGATAGATGGCTTTTATGAAATTGTTAATTTGTGAATTAACTTCTACTATTACTGTTTCTTTTTAAGCCCTCAATTAGCTGTCATTTTCTAATGTTTTCTCACTGTCCATCAGAAAATGTGATGTTTGCTCTGACTTTGCCTTTTTTTAGACCTATGGCATTAAGTATTGATGACATGTTATTGGAAGCTAACTTTATTTTGGCCACATTAGCTGATGAGCCAAGTAATGGATCTTCTCCACAATCACTGTGCCTTTCCCAAAAACGAAAAAGGTAAGGCCACATTTTAACGTCTTCATTGGTTGGGAAAAAGCCAAAAATAATTCACTGGTGTTCATTCAAGAAACAATTGAGGAGTAAAACATGAGGAGATGAGAAATTTTGACTGAATCAGGAAAAGCTATGGGAAGACCTAACTGTAACAGAAATATCACCAGTCGTGCATAGATATTTGCATTTTCTCTTCTGATCAGAACTTAACAGGACTGTCTGGTTTATCTTTGTTATTACCCAAAACTCCATTCCCTTGTAATCGTTGTTTTTTAGGACTGATATAGTCTTAAAGTTCACAGCAAAGGCTACATTTACTGCCTAGAATTCTCCTTCCCAGACATTGGGACCACCATTGTTTTTCTTCCTTTTTTTTTCCTTTCGTCTCTTTCTTTTGGTGGTGGTAGGTAGGGATGCTTCAACTGTAAAAGCCACCAAATTTCTATGGGAAATTTGGAAAATACAGAAGAGTACAAAGGAGAAAATCAATATCATCCACCCCATAAAGACAGGCACTGTTAACATTTGGCTCACTGTATTTTCTTTCATACTTTTCATTTTGTATGTATTTTAAAATAAGATCAGGGCATAAAGCATATGTAGTTTCTTAGCCTTTTTTTTCTCCACAAAGTATTACATTGTGGACATGTTCCAGTATCACCAATTATGGCCTGGAAATATGATTCTTAATGGCTATATAACGTTTTATCATACAAACGTATAGTAATTTACTTACTTGACTTTTTCCTAATTTGGCCCTGTTACCATATCACAAGATTGTCTTATGCACACTGGTTGCTTTACTGAAAAGTTCAAGTCTGTCCAGAGAAATTTCTAAATAATCATCTATGTAAATCTTAATTTTCCAAACAATTAGTTCCATGTTATTTCAATATATTCTCTATATCAGTGTTATAATTCTCATCCTATATTGTTTCATTAGGTATATAAAATATATATTTCAAAGGAAACCATTCATTCATTGATTCCCTATTAATACCTCAGGTCAGATAAGGTATGTTCAAATTCAAAGGCTGGTAAAAAAGAGAGCAAGGCCACGGAGCACATCTCAAGAAAAGCAACACCCAGAAGGCTTTATCCTAATGAGACTCCCATGGCCACCTCTGCGTTGGAAAACGGTGGCCGCCCTACAATGCAAAGCTTGAACAGAGATGTTACTGAAGTAGCAGAAAACAGTGTCAGCGACACAGAGGAAGGGCCAGTGACTCTGTCTCAGGAAGGTAAAAAAATTTGTTGATACGTGACCATGACTCAGTCAAGAATTCTTACCGTCTGTCTCCCTTTGCAATCTCTCTGCCCCAGCCCACCCCCAGTATCCTGAAAATTAACTTTCTTTCTTTTTGAGAGGTGAGAGGTGAAACCAGTCTGAGATGGAGAAAAGATTGATGTATAGAATGTCAATACAAAGATCACTTTGCAAGGGAGTAAAACGTACAACTTGGCAGTTACAAAATAGTCACGGGGATGTAAAGTACAGCACAGGGAATAGGGAATATGGCCAGTTATGTTGTAATAACCATGTCTGGTGCCAGGGGGGAGCTACACTAGACTTATCAGGGGGATCACTAGATAGAAATGTCTAACCACTATGCTGTACACCTGACACTAATATAATATTGAATGTCAACTGTTCATCGAAAATTGTTTTAAAATTAAAAAAATAAAAAAATAGTTAAATTGTTCATTGAGTAATTTCTAGCAGCGTCTATTCAAGTAGAGATTTGGATCACGTGTTTTAAATAATAAAATATGATTGCTTATAGCATCCTTTGAATATAAATAGTATGCTAAGGCCATATAATTTGTTTTCTAAAATAACCACCGTTCTTCTAATTTTATTTTCCAAATCTGGTTGGAATATCCTTTATTTAAAGTAGTACGGTATAAATATTATCTCAACAAACATTACAAATTCTTTCATAGTGGGGTCCCAGTGTATAACATATATATTATATCATCAGCATTTTACTAGCTGGATAAGCTTCACAGAATGCTGTAGTGATAAACCTTAAGAAATCTATTGAATTGAAGATACACATAATTTGTTAGAAACAGAAGTCTCTCAGATAATGCTAGCCCCAATTTTACACTTACTTCAATGTTTTATTCAAACTTGTTTTGCATTGCTATTATTAATTTGGAAATATGAATTCCTTAGCGGTAGAAATTGGAAAGGACAGATAATATTTCTAAAAGCCACTGTCTTATGGTATATAAAAGACTTTTTAGGATGGTAAAAGTGGACAGTGTGGGGAGTTGGTGGATGTGTGGCCTGTACAGCGCACTCCCTCCCTGTGAGCCCGGTGGTTTTGAGGGACTAAGGGCTGGCCAGTGTGGGTAGGCAGCGGGTAGCCAGGCGGAGACAGTGGCACGGGGTGAAGCCAGAGCAATCGATGAGCGCAGTCATTCCAGAAGAATCCTGTCAGCTATGTTAATGGCCATAGAAAGCATCTTGGCATTTAAAATATTCAAAGGGCTCTGTCTACGTCCATGCCACCCTAAACAAGCCCGATCCTGTCTGATCTCAGAAGCTGAGCAGAGTCGGGCCTGGTGAGTACGTGGATGGGAGACCACCTAGGCAGACCAGGTGCTATAGGTGTAAAAAATAAAAAATAAGAGATTGTAAGCTAACAAGGTCCTTGCAATCTGTGAGGTCAACCAAGAGTTGCCTCGCCTAAAAATAAAATAAAACAAAAATAAAAGATTTGAAAGGTTTTAACAGGAAGGGCTGAGTTGAATCTTTAAACGATAACTGTAGCTATAGCAACTGCATGAATCGGGTGCAGTGAGGCAAAAATGGAAGCTCAGTTGTAGCATCTGAGACATGGTAATTCCTTAGAGATGGAGAGCAGTGGCCAGAGTAGATGGCTAATTGAAGAAGTAAAAGTAGCAGGACTTGGTGACGGATTGGTTATGGGGTTTCAGGGAAAAGGGGTGTCAGGGATGACTTAGGTTGGAGACACAGGTTCAGCGCTCACTCAGGATTATAAATTGGATATGTTAAATTGCAGCAATCAGGTGGGGAGTAGGATATATGGTTGAAGTTCATATCCTAGCTGAGACTCCTTGGCACAGAGATGGTAATTTCAGCCGCGGTGTAAACGAAATCTAGGGAGAGGCTACGGGAGAAAGGACTGTCATTGTCATCCTTTAAAGGAGTGGCTCTTAACCAGGAGCGGTTATGCCCTAGGGGACATTGAACGATGCCTGGAGACACTTTCGGATGTCACATTTTGGGATGGGAGAAGCTACTGGCTTCTAGTATGTCAAGGCCAGGGGTGCTGCCCGACATCCTCCAATACACAGGAAGCCCCCACAATGAAGGACCATCAGGCCCCAAATGCCAGTAGGGCTGAGGCTGAGAAACCCTGACTCAAAGGCTGGATAGAAATGGACAAGCCGGCTGGAAAGTCCCAGGATATGTGGCGTGAGGAAGGGATGAGGGTAAAGTGTCAATATCAAGTGGGATGAAGACTGAATGAAAACGGTCATGGGCTTAAGGGTGGTGATTTTTGGTGACCATAAGAAGTTTCTGTGAAGTGGTGGGACCAGGCGTTATTTTAGATAGGACTGAATAGAATGGGAAAATGTAGACAGCAAGTGTAGACAACTCTACAGCAGAAGGCGATACCTGGAGGAAGGAATGGGATGGGGCTTTTTAGATATTTTAAAGATGAGGGACATTATTTTAAAATGCTGTTGTTTCTGTCCAGTAGAGGCAGATAGGGAGGGAAGGATGGACTTTAGCCAGGAAGGGTAGCTTCTGTCGCAGCAGGAGAAGGGAAGATGGGTAAAAACCAAGCAGATTACTGATCCCAAACTGTGTACCTTTCAAGTCAGGGAAAGGTTTTGCTTTAGGATGTGTCGGGCCAGCCATGAAGGTTCTGGGTTCCGTGAACCATCATGATCAGTATTAGGGAGACTGCTCTGGCCACGTTTCTGAAGAGGAGTTAGTTACTCCCTAGAGCAGTTAATGAGAACTTTTACTTTGAATGAACAGTGCAGTTACTTTTTTTCCTCCAGTTTTCTCGCACGTTCTTTGTAGCAGTTTCTTCTGAGCAGCAAGAACACGTCAATAACCCTTTTGACAGTCTGGCAATAGCAAGGGACAGTGAAGAAATGAATAATGGCAGTCTTTCCACATTCTAACGCTTAATGATGGCTGAGTTGCCCCTTCGCCCCTGCCCCCCAGCCCGTTTACTTGCTCACTTACACCTCCAACACTGAAAATATATTATCTTCGACTTCCCTCAAAATAGAGGATGGGCTTCTGCTTTTCAAATCACCCTGTGCAATAACCTTATCTAGAAATAGCTGCTTGTCAAGTGTATGTAATTTGCTTTCAATCCATTATGCTACTTGGGAGGTACAAGAGTTTTTTTTTGTTTGTTTGTTTTTTTTTGCAGGGCAGTCTTATTAGAATGCTTCAATTCAGTGCACATTCAGAGCTTTAGCATTTTCTTTTCCAGTTTTATAAAGGTCTTTAAATTTTCTTCAGCAGCCATTTGGAGTGCATCAGTATTGCTGGTAGTTTTGTGACTAGAGTTAGGGATCTTTGGTATTCGATCGCAAACATTAGTTTTGGTGCTTTCAGACATAGTAAAATGTGGTCTTTTCTCATGTAATGCCATGACTTTGTTCATTTCTTTTTATATTTTAAGATTTTAAGTAAAATTAACCCCTGGGAAAAAAGGTCGAGAGTAAAATATATAGCTACCTCCCTTACTTTGGAGTCTTTTTATATATTGTAAAATTTTCTTTAATAGCCTTGATTTTCAGATGTGATTTTCTGCAGTTTAGTGAAAAAAAAGAATTTAATGGAAGTAATGCCAAAAATTATCTATTATCTATATCACAGAGTAGTAATCTCCGCTGGGTTTTGAGTGGAATGAGGTGGAAGATGTCTGTTCTTTCCTCCTTTAGCTTGTTTACCTGCACAGACAAAAAAAATCTGACACAAAAAGTTACGTAACATCTTATGATGTATGCCTCTCCCTCCCCCAAACCTTTCTAGTCAGTTATCACCTGACAGACTAGGTTTTTGTAACATCTTACTGTTTTTGTGAAACCATCATGTCCCAAGGAAACGCTGACCAGAGCAGTTGTCCTTGCGATTTTGTGAGGAATGCATAAACAAAGGTGGCTGCGTAGATCAGTAAACTTCAAAACTGTGAACAG
The DNA here is from genome assembly GCA_004027375.1 of Macroglossus sobrinus. Classification (NCBI taxonomy): domain Eukaryota; kingdom Metazoa; phylum Chordata; class Mammalia; order Chiroptera; family Pteropodidae; genus Macroglossus; species Macroglossus sobrinus. Next base: position 179,490 of record PVKZ01001961.1, read on the forward strand.
ACTTCTAACTAAAACCAGAATAAATTTGGCTCTTGTCGTTGAGTCAGATCTACCCACAATAATCTAATAAAAACTCAAGTTCATCCCAAAACGTTCCTCAGTGAATGAAAATGGGCTTTCACCAAGCTTTTTGTGGCAACTGGCAATGCCCACATAATTTCAAGAAGTCTTTTCACATGTAGGCTCAAGATTTACGTATCTCATGCTTGTACTGATGATTAACACTGAATTTCACATATTCCTAACAAACGCAGATGACTACAGAAAGAATATTTATATATGAGAATAACTGTAGGTCTCCTTGGGGAGGATCAACGTTTTTGGTTCATTTGTTCAAATGGGGCAGGAGTTAAGGTCACAAAGGGATCACCAGCAGTAAGTACCTCCTGGACGCAGCACCACTCTGTAAAGGATAGTGACACTGTTCAATTGTACTTAATTTGGATTTTAGAATTTGGATACAGAATTGGTTCTTCACTCCATACCACTTAGAACGGCGGTCCCCACCCTTTTTGGCACCAGGGACCAGTGCTCCCTCATAAGAAGCTAATGCCTGATGATCTGAGGTGGAGCTCAGGCGGTGATGCTAGCGCTGGGGAGCGGCTGCAAATGCAGATGAAGCTTCGCTCACTTTCCTGCACTCACCTAACAGGGCACAGTCCATTACCTGTCTGCGGCCAGGGTTGGGGGTCGGGGACCCGATTTGAAAGATGTAAAAGCCTTCTCAGCTAGGAAACCATCTGTATTTTACATCCAATTATCAGTCCATTTTGATGATTTTTCAAGGACACTAAACTGACATCGTAAATCAGCTGGGGAAAAAAGGGCCTGGGTGGATAAACTAGTCAAAGACAGAAAATAATAGCTTTAAAGTATGAAGTCAGTGCTACACTAAGAGGCTTAGAAATAAGGAGGACAGACACCAACAAACTATGTCAAGGGCTGGTGTCTTTAGTTACTATTCAAAATAAAAGGAATACACAGATTTAGTATAAATACTATATTTATTAAATATCTTTACAGTTTATTTAAATGTATTTACAGAACTATTCCTGCATAAGTTATATTTCAGACATCCAATTCAGGTCATTGCCTCTTGAGTAAGACAAATAATGATAGTCTCAACAGAAAAAAGCAGCTCATTAGTATACACAAATTCAAATATGCTTCATTATTTAGCCATCTTTGCCACAAACTACCAGCTAACAGTTAAAATTTTCACATGGATACTGTCAATTTGTAGTTGAGAAGCTCAATTTTACAAAGAATTTACTATTTTAATGAATAAAACCCAGATGTTTTCTGCTTCACATTTTCAGTTTTGTAAGCAGACGTTTTTGTTTTTTTGACATTGTAAAATTTGTTAGATGCAAAAAATTGCGATCGTTTCCAGGGAAATTGGATGCTGTAGCTTCTACCAAAGATAGCTGGTACAAGGTGATAAGGAACCAAGAACTTATTCAAAAGTACAAACATTTACAGTTCTAACCAATCTTGTTGACTGACAGTCTCCAAAATTCTCAAAACTGACTCAGTAACTTCCCACAATTCCTGCCTTTGTCACTCGATGTGGTAGGTTGGTGGTACTGAGGTGGTCCTGAAGGTTACTGTTCCGTCCAGAACAAACGCAGCAGATAGGAGAGGACACTCTCCTATCACGCAAAGCTTGAAATCTAGTTCCTAATCTAGACACAGCCCAGCCCCCAGACATACGCAGCTGGAATGGATTCTTTTGTGATTTAGTACCCATCAACCATGTCAAGCCAGTACAGTAATTCAGGACAAATACCATGTTTCCCTGCCTCATTTCTTCTTTCAGTTTTTAGGAGCCTATGGACTCTACTGCATATCTGTTCAGGAAAATTTTTTTTTGTGCGCAGGCAGCTGAAATTCACAGGAAGAAATAAGGTTCTGATATGTTTAGAGTGCACATTTTAAAACAGAACAAAATAAAAATTTCAAGCACGTGATAAAAATATTGATTTTTATAATACAGTATTGCTTTATAAATATAGATGGAAAAGCTATAAACTTTACTGGTCTTTGGTGCATCCAGGGAGGGATAATTTGCCATTTGTAAATTAGAAATCCAAATTCTCTTGTTATAAAAGTCCATTACATGAGGCAAATGTGTGTGGTTTTTTTTTTTATACTGCTTTATTTAAATACAATTAACATACACACACATCAGGTTCAGAATCAGACTCACCAAATGGTATGTCTCAGTCAAACCCCACAGAGACTTGAGTCCCGTGAGCTGGAAGATTCCAGTATGGGTCCAATATGGCCTCTGACCACTGAGAGTGGAAGGAGAGTTACTTGATAAGCAGCACTCCAACTGACCACTGGCGGTCATGATATTAAGTGCGTAACACGAAAAGGACAGGGAAAAAAAAAAGAGAACAAAATATTTTGTGTCACTAATCTACAGGCCAGGTCCAAAGTCAGTTCCACTGTGAAACTCAACTCTTGTCTAATTTCAACATCACTGGTACAAACACACTGTTGATTTCTCACAATCATTGCTCAAAAAAAGGTAAGCTGATTAAATGAGTTGTGTAGAACCACCGATCTAGCTTTACAAAGATTGTGTTTGATGGGTTACGCGAGAGCGGAGCAAAGCCAGTGACTTCACCGGCATTGCTCTACCAGGAATCAAACCTGGGCATTGGAAAATGAATGCGAAACATATCCAGATCATAAGGCTCCACACCTCTGACCAGAAATAATTAAAAACCCAGTAAAAGAACTAACATCATCAGCCCAAGTATAAATGTACTCCTTCCAACAAAACCCTTCTGGATGCAACTTTCTTTACTTTTTAAATACAAAGAGTCTGCAAATAGTTTGTGCAAAATAAATACCCACCACTTGCCACTCATGCGTCTGTGTTTTAGCATAGCACAATGGGTTCTCGTTAATTTCACCAGTCTCCCGCCACCCACCCCGCCCCATTCCCCATCTCCTCTACCAGAGAATTGTTTTGTCGAGTTAGGGTAGTTAAGGCATTCTGACGTAATTAAAGGTGATTCAAAATAGATATCTAACATTATGCCAATTTAGGAATAGTAGATAAATTACTGAACGGCTTACAAATGAATAACTCATTCTTATTATAAATGAAATGCCTGTTACAAGCATGATGCATTGAAATATAGTAATGACATGTACATGGTACATGTTAAACAATTTTAAATAAAACAAAAGCTTAACAGTGACTCAAATATACAGTACAAATTCACAAAACAAAATCTTTTTAAACAAGTTGAGGTAACCTCAAACGTAAGTTTTAATGCAATAAACCAGGGAGTAATTATCTCCTTTAGAGAAAGAGACTTTCTATATTCTCCTCCAATAGATTCTCATCAGGTTTAATTGCATTCTCATCTATACACCAATGTTACCTGACTTATATATAAAACATGGCTTTAATTTAAGGATTGCTAAGTATATAGATTTTTCTATCACCAAGTTAATGAAGGAAGAAAACTGACCCCAAAATATATAACTTTACAGCAGTCGACTTCTACACAAACCTTACAAAGAAGTTTGAGCTTGTAGATGATGGGAAAACTGAATGTGGAGTAGTTTTATAAAGAAAATATACACTGCAAGATGGCTATTTGGAAACTGTAAACATTAAGCTTGATTCAGAAACCCCTAAATTTCTGTGTAGGGCAAATGCAAATGTCAGATCGTCACTAGGCATTTTCTTCATGGACTCTTGTGCTGCTGGCCACTGCCCACGGAGCTCTTTCCACGTGGACTCCCTGACTTTGGTGCACGCTGCACAGAAAGTGAGGCTACTGATAAAATGTCTGCGAGAGATGAGGAGTAGCCTGACCACTGAAAGCCAACAAAATTCAAAGTGACAGCTGTCCATTCTCAACCCATCGGGCCTATGGGCCTACAGTTCCCACACAGGGGCGTCATATCAGACAGCTGGGAGAAATTTCAGCCATAGAATTACATTTTTAGGCTTTGAGGAGTTTTATAATCTTGAGTTAATATTTCCATTAAAAAATTTGGGTGAAGAGTCTCCAGCACCCCTCCTGCAGACCAGGCCACCAGTCTGTGATTTGGACTAATCAATAAACTGCCAAAACTTTGATCACAGGATCACAACTGAACATCTTTTAAAAACCATGAAACATTTGCATCCATAGAACTAAACCGATTTTTTCTTCAAAAAAAAAAAAAAAAAAAAAAAAAGCTCCTGGGATCAAGATTTCATAATCCAGAGCAATCTTTTAGAGCAGAATTATAAGCCCCTGAAAAATAGGAGTTTATAATGAAAACATAAAGCCACACCCAATCATAACAAAGACTGTATAGTACATGTGTAACATTTCTTTTGATGAATAACGTGTTTCTAGTAGATGTACCATAACATACAATTTGTGTGAGACTTAAAATCCCTTTTACACACTGTAATGTGAATTCAGTTTACTAACATTACTCCTTTTCTTCAATATTTAAACCAGTTTTGAAAATAGCCATTTTGGCTTTGAAAACCTCCATTCTCATCATGGGAAGGACAATGAGAAGTGAAGGCCAATCTTCAAATCTTGATTCTCTTCAGAGTTGCTGGCAGATATGAGCTAGTGAACGACAGTAGTGGTTCTCAACAAAGATCTCAACGGGGTCTCAAAAAGACAGGCAAAAGGCTCACATCACCAGCCATTGAGATCAGTGGCAAAGGAACGTGGTCCTGCCAGCAGGATCAGCACACCCGGCAGGGAAGAATTTGGGATGATGGAAGAAAGGCAGGAGTTGACACCTAGGCGAGTCAGTCTGTATACTCAGCCACTATTGAAAGAAGGACGGTGATGTCATCTGGCTTTCCACCTAAAATGAAAATGTTCATGTATCTTAAAAGGAAGAGTCAGTCAAAACTGTAAGACTAAATAACTACTAGAAGACCGATGCATGAAATTCAGGCAGGTCTGGTTTGTCAATATACTCTAGTAGAGAAAAAAAATTTTTTTTGATAAAGAGAAATAAAAAATGTAAGAAATGACATGTAATTTAATTGAAGCTTAAAAAAATCTTCCCTGCTACTTTATGACAAGAGCACTGTTAAAATGGCTACCACACCCTCTGTTTAAAGAAATTACAGTAAAGACAAAATCTGGTTAAGATAAATACTGCCTGATGAGAAAGTTATATGCTTCTACCCATAATCCTAATTTGGAAAAACATATCCACTATTTTGAATCTAGGAATAGTCTTGTACTCCAATCTGCCAAACAGGCCAAACAGCTATGGCATGTGCTTTTTCCTATTTTAATATTTCCTAGAGGGAATACATCCTAATTACACATCCTAATATTATTATATCTGCAAGAAACTGATCAGCTCTACAAGTCCTGATATGCTAAACACCATGTCACCCCAGCTCTAAGACTGAGCTACTGGCCTGCTCCTGAAGTTATATATCACTCAGGAGGACTTTTCAGCAAGGACATCGCTTCCCTCTTCAAAACCTGCTGTGGCAATCTGGCAGGTAAATACTGTCAACGAGTCCCACAAAGCCAGAGGAAGGGAGCAGCGAAATGTCAGGCCCACGAAGGGCAGAACGTTAAACTGCTGGGAATGTCCAGGCATAGCTCGGTGGCCTTTTGGGCTCAGGTCCAAGCAGTGCAGTGACGGCAGCAAAGGGCTTCAGGTTCCGCCTGCCTCTGCGGCCAATGAAGTCCAGTTCTGAAGGACATCCTCTGTGGGGAAGGCATGAGCACAGATACGTGCTCTTTTCTTCCTGTGTGAAGGCCAGCTGACCTTGCTCAAAGCCACAGGGTCACAGCTTGGAGAGGACACCTCAATAATCTCACCCAGTGCTCTAGTTTACCTCACCCCATAGCCCAGAATGTACCCATCTTACTATGTCCCCAATTAGTCCCTATGACCTTCCTAAAGAGTGCTTACCTCTCACATTCAATCCGTTGTCACATGCAAACTGTGCGAAAGGTGACATATAATTTGGGTCATAGGCCAGCTCATGAGCTTGTTCGGCAATGCTTCTCGCTGTCTGTTGTATACTCTCATAATTTGAATTCTACGATGAAGGAGAGTTATTTTTACCATCATGCCTTACATGGTTTCTGAATTCAAGGAAACTTCTTACAAATATTGCTTTTTAAGACAGTAACATTTATCTAACTGTAGTTCCCACCACTTAAGTTTTATTTCAGTTAGAGACATCAAAACACTTCACGGTGACTAAAACCACTAAGACCAACAGGCAGCCTGCAGGAGTTGTCAATCAGAAAGTCTTTTGCTATCAGCCCTGAAGTGTGGATTCTCACTTTTGCTTTTTCCCCTCATCTGAAACTCTTAAGGTATTTTTGCTAAAATAAGATGAAATTGAAAAGGTGAATTTCGATGGTACTCAACACTTTCCTTGCTTACAAATGTACCCCTGGGACAACTAGAGTTTACTCTCTAAGTAAAAGCTGCCAGTTACCCTACTGAAAATACCTTTAGAATTTTATATCATGATGAGAGTCCTGCCTAGCTGTACAATTTTGAGGCAAACCCTTACTTTTGCTGCTTCAACTTCATCTGCAAAATGGGGATGGGCAATAGGTCTATTTTAGCTCCAACATTCTATGATTTGGAATAGTTTCAATATAAATAGTAACAGGCCTGTGCTTCAATGTTACCTCCTTGAGAGGCCTTTCCTGACCCATCTTTCTAAAACAGCAGCTCTCTCTATTCTCAATACTTTATACCCTGCTTTATTTTTCTTATTTACCAACATTATATCATATTCTTTCTTTGTATTATCTGCCTTCCTCAATTAGAATAAAAGCTCCTGAGACCAGTGAAGTGTCATTTCTGGCTACCACTCTGTCACCATGCCAATACATGTAAGTACCTGGCCTTGACTGAAACCCACAGAGGCCTGGTGCTAAGGATTTCATATACATGGTCTTAGTTAACCCTCACCACAACCCTATAAAACAGGACCTTTTGTACCCCCATTTTTATAGGCGATAAAAATATTGTTTAAAAAGTTTAGAAACTTACTCGAAGTTATGCTGGTTGGTAGTAAAAACATGACATGAGACTAACTTTTCCCAGAGTAAAGATTTTTTCAAGGAAAGACTGATTTTCACTTCCTCCATTCTCTGTATGGGTCAAGTCTGAACTGAGTTCTTACTGGTGACAGCTCAGATCACACCACGGCCCCTAGCTAACTGCTGCCCAGCCTGCTGCGTGGCTGGCTCTGGTGGGACGACCTCCTATCTTTCCAGCCTCAAACCCTGCTGGGTTTGTTATGTGAATAGAAGGAGAAAAGGACTATCAGGAGCCAATGCTCTTAAATACCATTAAAATATAATACAAAACACAAACAAGAAATTTCCTCATCTGGACTTTTCCTACCCTTACCATTCCACTAAAATCTTGGGTGATAAGCCTCTTTTTCCCTCAAGTTCTCCAATTGTGAATATTTCCATTTACAATTGCTTAAAAGATTAGAACTATTATTATTTTACTATATTCATCAAAAGGTACCTTCTAAAACCATAAAGAGATAATGCCATTGAAACAAGAAAACTCGGCTGCCCAGAGAGGGCCACTGTTTCCAAGGGCCGACCTGAGTTAGTTACCTTTAACTTTTTTAGTTCCTGAAGGATCATATAATCAGGCATGTTGTCAAAGAGTCCATCTGTCGCCGTCAGGATAATGTCTCCTAACTGGACATCAAAAGATGTGCTATCTGCAGCATCTGGGCTGTGACAACATGATAAGGGCAAAATTAAAAGAGACCTTTATAGATACCATTCAAAATTTCCAACAGGCGCTACGTTACAATGTAATGAGGCCTTAAGAAAATCTAATTTAAAATAACAGAATCAATAATAAAAACCAGTCATTCTGAAATTCCTAACCTGGAAAAAAATGAAAAACTCTGATATATTTCAAAAGCTTAACTGAAACTTTTAAGTAAAATAGTCTGATCGTTAGTCACATGTGGTTTAAAAAGAGGGAGGGTTCTTCTCTGAGTCAGATACTAACATGCCTCTAAAATCCTAGTGGAAACGAGTATTTCCTAATGCTTCAGAGCCACATTCCATCCTCTCTTACTCATTTTCCACCCATCAATTTCCCTGCAGGCTTGAATCTGGCTCTCCGGAGACTCTGTTATAGTGGAATAACTAAGCACTATAGCGGAGAGCATGCAAATCCTGGAAGAATTGATTCATGAGAAATACCTGCAATGGCATTTCTTAGTACTAGTAATTACTAGTATATTACTGATACTATGTTAGTGTTAAAAAGTAATACTCTGGCAGAGTAAGGACTGTGTGCCTCCCAGGCCTTACCAAGTGCTCATCATGCATAGGTGTTTATTTATTAGTGTGCCTGGCACATAGTAAGTCTTCAGTAAATATCTGTTGAATGAGTAAAGGAATGAAACAAAGTGTAGAGGGGAACAACTCTGTAATATATTGTTAATGAAGACAGGAAGGTACAGATTTGCGTGTGTGTATGCATGCATGGGAGAGCCACACATATAGATGCTTCTATATGCAGAGAATAAATCTGGAGAGATCCAAAGAAACAAGTAGGTAACAGTGACTGCCTCTGAGGAGAGCATGTGTGGCTGCAGACAGGGATAGGAGGTAGGTTTCTCACTACCTCTTTTCGTATAAAACTTTTAAAACGAAGATTTTCTTCCTCTGACACCCGATGAAAGCACACGTTAAGAATGGGGGAAAATCCTAGGTGGGGAGAAGGGAAAAGATCATATATTGAAAGAGTTAATGCTCCCCTCCACCTCAGAGGCTGATTCTAAGCCACTTCCAGAGGCGAGCCACTGCTTCTAGGCCTCAGAGGTGAGGGAAAGGTGAGATCTGTCTTAACCTGTAATTAGGGAGAAAGAACCAGGAAAAAGTTTACACACTGACCAGGAAGGGAGGGGCCAGGACCAAAGCACCCTGAGCTTGACAGAAAAACCCTAAAACTTGTGTAAGCAACATGTTATAAAACTTGTGAGGAGAAAACATATAAACACACAGCCCTCCCATGCCTGCTGGGGATTTATACAAAATGCACTGAGAAAATTTCTGGTTCCCCTTCTCTTGACTGAGGAAAGAAGGGGGACGTCTAAAAGCTCTGTGATGAGCTTTGGCAGGGAACAAACTAACTTTCACTTACACATTTTTACAATAAATATTTTGTGAAAACATCTATTAAAGAAAAATCTTTCCGGTTAAAACATTTTATAGATAAGCTGGATTAATAATTAAGGAGGTAACAGACAGCAGGGGGAAAAAAAGGGTAAAACTGGTGGAAATCAGGTTGATTTCTTCTGTGGAAGAATAAAAGAGAAACAATACGAGACACTGCACGTTTGCTTGGTCTCTGGAAGCTGGTCAGATTCCAGAAGTTAAGATTGACGAGCATGCTGGCACTGAATCGGTTTCGTGGTGGTTCACTCCCCAGAGTGAGTGCTCTTTGCTATTCTGCCTGAGAGACTCACTACCACTGGACAATTTGTCCTCCTCTCCAACACTCCCACCCGTGAGCTTGGTGTTCTGCCAGCTGTGACTGTGCCCATTTAGATCGAACATACTGTGCTGCTGGAAACTTTTCACTGCACTGAAACTCGAGCTGAAATCACATGCTAGCAAACTGTCTCTGGGCTCCAGGGGAAGCAACCTCCACCTTGCTGGCAGGCCCGGCCAAGCGCTGCCCTAACCAGACTGAGACACGGCAGGGCTGCTCAGCACTCAGAAGCCAAAATAAGAGAAATCAAAAAAAATTAAAACACTGATCTTCAAAATCTGTTAGCTAGGCTTAGTGTCTACAAAGGCCTTAGGGTTCCTCAACTCTCCCCACTCTGATATGGCTAATATTAATGTGCATTACAGCCAAGTGAAGAAGGGCCCATAATCAAATATTCTTCCAATTATGGTAATCTGCCTTAATCTGAAAGTTAAAAATGCTTCCCTCTCTCTAGGAGTCAACAATAGACTTAAATGGGTAATACTGAATACCTAATTATATAATATGCTCACTTTAGTTTAAAAAATGGCAGTAATAATCATTTTATCTTAGAATTTAAGATCTGGCTTCATAAGAGCAATTAAGCAGAGACAACAGGCACTTGCTAGAATGCTTCTATTTTTACAGAAGCTTCATTACCCATTTAACAACATTTATAAATCGCCAAAAATGTGTATGTCGGGTACTCTGTACTCTTAGAAAGTTCTCTTGACAATTTAAAAATGAACTGAGAGGAAAAAAGAGAAACAGTTCAATAGCATTATCATAGAACATATCCAAGATCACTTTTGACGATTCCATTTACTGCAAGTTAATTTGGCTCTGGCATGTTCTGTAAGGACTGCAAGTTCTACTTAATGAATGTAATAGGAAGCCCTGAAAATTAGGAACTTCATTCTGATATAAAAGCGGACGTCTGTTTGCACGCTTCCCTAGCAACGTATGCAAAATCTTGTACAGGCAATGACACACATAAAAAATGACTAATTTCTCCTGCACAATTTAATAAGTACAACCATATGTACCATGTGGTCTGGGTATGAAAAATGAGACTCTGTAAGCCTGAAATAGTATCTTCACAGTCTTGTCAAATTATTGGGCATTTATCAGAATTCAACTTGGCTGCAGGAACAAGTTCAAGCAAAATATCTTTCGAAGTGAAACTAAAAGGTCCCCCTGGTGAGAACATTCTCAATGTGCCTTATTCCCACTGTAGTTAATGAGGCTGGTAGGGAACCTATGGTAAGCCATGTCCTGCTCACACTTAATGGCAGACAGGGGAGATTACCTGTCACTCAGGACGACTCCCTCCGCTTCGGGTGGTGCAATGGAGAGCTGGAATGGAGTGTTGAAGTAATGCTGCTGCTCATCTGATCGGTGCACAACTTCGCCACCCCTGACAACCAGAAAGCCTGAATCGCCCAGGTTTGCTGTGTGCAAGCGGTGGCTAGTTCTGTCCAGCACCACGATGCAGGCAGTACTGCTACCTGCAAACAAAAATGACCTCCATTTATTTTCTTTACTAGGCTGCCTTTGTATACACATCTTAATCAGATTATCCCAAAGAGCAACATGCCACAATGTGAACCTCCTTTGCTTAAAAAGGACCTTTCTTAGCTATGTTCCATATCTCCAAGAAATGTCAATAGTAACATGATCAGGATACAAATGGTGGAAAAAGAAAAAGGGATTTAGGTTATATAGTAAGAAGGCCACTGACGATCTGAATTCTTCCATTTGCAGAGATAAACAATAAAAATGGCTCGTATTTAACCACATTATTTTGTTTCAATAGTGCTATTAAGCTATGCCAAATGCTCAAAAGCATCTTGTTGAGATATAGTTTTAATACTTAAATGCCAGAATGAGAATGTTACATTTTCCTGACATTTCTCATTAGTCACTGGCAAGAAGCCTTCTCCACAAAATTCACTAACATTTAAAACAGGGCACATACAAAAAATTTTAACCAGATTTTTTCATATGCTGAGGTCATGATATTGGGGACTGACTCACTATGTAGTAACAAGACCAGCTTCCCAGGTAGCTTTGTGTGTTCAGGTGGAAGGAACCACATTCCAAGCAGAGAGCAAAAAGCTTCCATGTAACCTGTGTAGCACACAGCTCGAATGACCCCCTCTGTAGTGAAAGGTTGTTAGCATACTAGTAAGATCACTTTCGACTACTAAAATTTAAACCTATATCTACAGAGAAATGGCAAAATAGAAAAATAAGCAGTTCACCAAAAATATATGAAAAATGATCACTGCACTACTAACCACTCTGCCTATTCGCTGAACAAAAATCAAAAGAAGATAATGCATGGCGTTGTCAAGAGTGTAGCAGACACAGTCACTCTCATTCCATGGTGATTAGAGAGTAAAACCAAACAACCTTTCTAAAGGGCAATACAGCCCTGGAAAATGTGTATATCCTAGCAAGTCCACTGCTGAGAATTTATTCTAAGAAAACAATTAGAGATGCAAATAATACTTAAGTACAAAAAACATTTTTTAAGATCAGGAGGAATTGGAAACAAACTCAGCATCTAAAATTAAGGAATTGGTTAAATAAATTACAGTACATCCATTCGATGGCAGGCTATACACGTCCACATAATGCTCTGTTGTCAGCCTGCCTGCGTCTGAACACTGGCCCTGTCACCTCCTAACTGTGTGACCTGGGCAAATTACTTAACCTCTCTGTGCCTCAGTTTCCACATCTCTAAAAACAGGAATAATAGTAACTACCCTACAAAACTGTTTGTGAGGATAACATTAATTAAATCATGGCAAGCACTTATAACACATAAGTGTTACCTGTTACCTTTTAAAAAATGTTTTATTTTATTAGTTTCAATTACACAGTACAGTAGTTAGACATTTATACAGTTTATAAAACGATTCCCCTAATCACTCTTTCTCTCCTTAGGCTCTCCACCTAACACTGCATTACTGCTGACTGCATTCCCTATGCTGTGCTCCCATCCCCGTGACCATCTATCAGCTACTAATTTGTACTTCTTTACCCTTCACTCCTTTCTCCCAGCCTCCCAAACCCCTCCCCTCTGGTCATCACCAGAACAAATATAGAAGTGTTAGCTTTTTGATAGCCATGAAAATTGTGTTAGAGAAGTAGATTTGAAAAGGAAAGATAAGTGAAACGAGTAGATTATAAGTTAGTATTAAAATTTCTTTTAAAAAAATAATACCAAACTTAACTGTACATCAAAAGTGAAATTTATTAAAATTTACAAAAAAGCAAAAAAGGAATAGTAGGCAAAGGCTAAACTGTTACGATCACAGTTAAAAAGTAAAATGAAACAAAATAAACAGGCTGTGGAACTAGCTGTATTAAAATTCCAGTGCTCCATCATTTTCTAGCTCTGTGACTGCCGTCAAGTGATTTATTCTCTCTAGACCTGCTTCTTCCTAACAAAATGGTGAATTAAAGTACCTTCCAGCCTTCCTCATGGGGCTGTTTGTAAGCGCACAACAAATTCAATTCATGTTACCATTATTCTATGCACAAACATACATAGAAAAATATCAGGGAGTATAACCACTAGAACAGTAGTAGTTTTCTTAGTGGGATTATGGGTAAGTTAAATTTTGTTATTTTTCTCTAAGTGAAAAAAATATAACTTAATACTTAAAAACTCTTAAGCATTTATCTTACTGTAATGTTAAGAAATGCCATTTCCTTGTTGTTTACAATGTGTGCATGGGTATGAACCTGACACTAATGTTAAGCTATCTAGTCCTTATCCATTAAACATCAAAGAAAAACACAGGTACTGTAACTAACTGGAAGTTCTGTCAGATAACCTATTCCACAGTTACTATTAGAGCTAAGATCGACAATTACCTTTCCTTCCTAACTCAATGCACAGAAATTCCAATCATTTAACATTACTAGGATCATCACACAAAAGATCTGAAAACTGCTGGGATGAATCTGAAAATGAAAGATGACAGATGAGTAGCGCAGCCTTGAAATTGTTGCTGCAGTAAGGATTCCTGTTGATTCATTATTACTCAATGACAACCCCAGGGTTACTCTTGTGGCAGTAACCCGCTGACTTAGAACACAAATTTTAATATGCAAAGCAGAACCAGCAAAGGCAAGCCCAGCTTTACAGAACCATCTGGGCTTAGAATGTATAGTCCTCTGCCTCTTCAAATTACTGATAGTCTAATACCGGGAGAAGACCTCATCATTCTTAGGTGTCTGAAGAGGAACAAGCAGGCCAAGAAGAAAAGAGGTAAACTGAGAACAGCGTTGGATGTTCGGATGACTGACCAGTTCATACAGGCACCCAAGCAAATCCCTCATGCTAAAATGGAAATATTTTTATCCCCTAGCCCCTTATTTTGTAAACTACTACTAAGCTTTTTGTGTAGCAAACAGAGTAATAAATAACCTTATTAGGGCTCCTCAAGTTCTTAAGATATGTTGGCTTTATAAGCTCTAAATCCACTTAAGAGTTTCTAGGGAAATATATATCAACAATTAGCCTGTGATGCCAAACCACATCTAAAGGCAGCTAAAAAGTCTCATTAAATAAACGGTTTACTGCTATTAGTTTGCCCTTTATACTGAAAGTGTTATAGGCTTTTTAGCAATTGCTGGATTAAAAAAAAAGGATTACCTTATTTTGTAAAATTATCATTATCTGAAATTATCTGAGGTTCAGTAAAACTCAGCAGATGCCTGCCAAAATATGCTTATTTAGTTATACTTTGAGATATGTAGATTAGGTGAGAGAGAAGTATATACATGTCAAACATGGTAAGAAGGATTATTTCAATACATTGTTTAGGAGAAAAAATGATAATATTCAATGTAAAACAACTTTTAATATGTCTTTAAATTTATTTTATTAAGATCTCTGAGTTACATGAGGATAAACAGGAAGGGAAGTAGAGATAAGAAACAGCAAAAAGAAAGCTTTCAAAATCAAGATAGTTGCTGTTCTGTAACTGGGTTATTCCAAGTCACAGTAAAAGCATGGGGAGTGCTGGCAGGAGATTCATGGGAACACGCGGGAGTCGGGGCCCTGGCATCTACATGTCTACAGTTCTGTTAGATGCTAGACTATCGGATCTTTTTCTGCGATGTCCTCTTTTCCCTCGACAAGTTTCTCAGAACTGCATGAAGCTTTGAGTCATTCCTTTTCACAAAAAAGTCTCTCCGTTTAACACGTGAAGCAAGGGGGTCAGAGGTTAAGTGGTTTGCCCAAAGTCATATGGCAAGTTGACAGTGGTGTTACAATCTGGGATGTTTCACTGTGCCAGGCAAGCTGCAGCCTGCATGTCCAAAATAGCAGATTAAGACAAAATGGTGTATTGAAACCTCAAGACAAGATTTCTCTTTAGTTAAAACAAGCTCATTAATTACAGCACGGAGAAGATAGAAGACGGAGCGTGATAAAAAGAACCCCTTCTTACAAAGAGTTTAAATTGAAGGCAAGATTCTACAGTGTGGAGCTCTCCAGTAACACTGAACAGAGACCGATTTTAAATGAGGATGGTGGCTGGGAGGGAGGCCTTCTAGTAACTAGAAAGATTCTGGCAATTAGCAAAAACTTAATACCTTTTCCGAAAGTCTGCTTAGAAGGCTAAGTTGTTGGGTAAGTTCCCAGGAAACCAGATAAACACTAAGTATTTGTACATTTTCCAATAAAAGATTAACAGGGATCTATTTTGCGCCATGCTATTTTACTAACTCATCAGCTAACTGCTAGTCGTCTGGGGTGCCTATCTGCAACCTGAACCCCCCCACAGGTAATCAACTGAATTGTACTTGTCAGATTCCATCCCTTTCTTCCTCCCTTTGAGTGGAAAAGAATCACTATCCTGAATTATCCAACCACTTGCTCTTCTTTCTTCTTTTATCATATCTTAGAATCCCTAAACAATAGGGTTTTTTACTTTTTCTCTTTTTCTGAACTTGAAATATATGGAACTAGACTGTTAATTGGTATTCAGAAATATCCTCTTTTCCTTCAACATGCAGCTGACTACTGCATGAAGCTTTAAATAATTTCTTTTCAAAATGCATTTTTCTACAATGGCAACTTTTAGGTTGCTCCCAATTTTCTGCAAACAATGCTACTATGAACATTCTTATAACTACTCTTGATGCACAGATAAGTATAGGCCCAGAGGCAGAACTGCTGGGGCACACTATCTGCTCATCTTTAATTCATTATGTAATTCCAAATTGTTTCCAAAGTGGCTGTTCCTATTTACATTCCCTCCAAGCAGTAGTATTTTGGTTAGCCCACAGCTTTTTTTATCACATTCTAACAGGAAAAGCCTCAGGAAAAAAAAAGCTTGGTAGGTAAGTGATTTTCTTGGTTTTGTCATCAACTATCTCCTAAGCTTCTTTAGAGAGGAAAACACATAGGATATCTACTTACCAAGCAAAGGTACTTTATTTTGCAGCAACTCACAGTAGCTTGTGGTGAGGATTCCGATGGGATTACTCGGGACAAACCGTCCTTCTTTTACCAGCCGTTCGCATGTCCGCATTAAAGTCCCTGAGAACTGAGACGGATCAACTCCATAGTCTCTCCATCCTCCTACACCATCTGCAACCCCTAAAAAAAAAAAATTTTACATTTGAAGGATGTTTTTACCAATTTCTCAGGAATTCCTGTGTCTTCCTGACAGTTCATTTTACTACATACTAGTACACATACTTACCCTGAAATTTAGAATAAAAAGTGCTCAAGTTTAATACATTATATACTAATACTTCTAAGCCATATTCTCTACTTAGAATTTGATCTTTCATATTGAATAAACATGTGAGCTACCACAGGGTGGCATTGCCTACCAGCCAATAGTTAAATTTTAGCAAGATTATTATTGTCTTTGTATAGAATATTTGCGTTATTAATCTTTATTGTATTTTATAACAATGAAAAATGACCCTTTAAAAAAAAAGTGTTAATGCTGGAGATGACACAACTAAGCCAGAGCCGGTAATCATTGAGAATACCAAAAGCAGCAAACTTTTAACTTCAAGTATTAGTAACTGTAAAATAAAGAACAAAATTTAGAATACATCCCATTCTCTTCCCTCAGAAACGACCACTATCATGTACAAGGAGGGCTGTGCTTTCCAATACAATAGCCACTACCACATGTGGCTACTGAGTCCTTGAGGTGAGGCTGATTCAAACTGAGATGTGCTCTAAGTATAAAATACACACTGGATTTTGAAAATTTGGTATGAAAAAAAAAAGGTAAAATATTAGTTTTTATATATTTATTATATATTAAAATGATATTTTGGATATGATGTGCTCAATACATTAAAATTAATTTTACCTGTTCCTTTTTATTTTTAATTAATGTGACTATGAGGAAGTTTAAAATAACATGTATGGCTCCCATCATGTTCCTATCGGACAGCGCTAGTATAGAAACTTCCATGGTCCACAGAGCTGTTGAAGAGTTCTGTCTGTCTAAGATTCCTTTATCAAGAAGAAACTAGTGTTCGAGAAAGTCAGTAAGACATCAAAGTCAACATCATACCGTCTCCTATTCAACCCCTTTACAAAACACCAAGCTAGTTGTTCAATATTAACATCAATTTCTGTCTACAAAGAGGAAAAAAAAAAAGTAAAATATGTACATTATTAAGGTTTTTAAAGACCATATAGAAGTCTTTCTGGAAGGACCTATAAGAAATATTAAAAGTAGTTGTTTTGGAAGTAAAGAACTAAAAGCAACCAGTGAATAAATTGGAGAGTTTGGCTTTTTACTTCATCCTGTTATGTTTTGTCTGAATTTTACTTTATAATGAGCATGTATTGATTTTATAATAAAAGTATTAGGAATTTATAATTTTTAAGGCTTTCTGAGCATGAAACATTCTCCCCACATACACATTTACATCTTTTGTCCATTCAACTTTCAGAGACATTTTAAACATTATTTGGTACAAAAGTAGGAGAGTGCCTATAAGTGCATCCCTGAAAAAACTATCTTAATGTGAAACAGATACATGAAACTATTTTTCTGATGATGGCATTTATCAAAGTTAAATGAAACACATCCTGAAAATATAAGAGGAAAAGAACTGAAAGACAGTAAAGAGGGTGACAAAAAAATTATCACTATTGAGGTAGCAACTTTCTCCACATTCTGTGACCAACCAATAAGCAAAATTTCACTTTAGAGCGCAATTCCATATTGCTGATTAGACAGGATTTCTGGGATTTGTTTCAAAATAACAGGAATGGGGATTGGGGGGAGAAGTGATGGAGGAGTACATGAAATAAGATTGGCCATGAATGAATAATTGAAGTGGAAAGAGGTACACTTATCTCTCTACTTTGATATGTATTTGAAATGTTCCATTATGCAAAGTTTAAGCAGTAATAACGATAATAATAAAAAAGAAAAAAGATGTTTCTGTCTGCTGTGGAGAAAGGATGAGTCTGGAGTGTGTCTCAGCTCAGCTGCGATGGTGGCAGTGCAGTCAGAGTGCAGGGATTTGGGCTCCAGTGACACAGAAGGCCTCACAGGTGAACTGATGGGAGCGGGAGGCAATTGTGTTGGGAGGAGAAGCACTGAGGATGACTGAGTTCTATCCTACCAGGAAGAAGTATCATTTTTTCCCTGTGTTTTTCAAGCAGTCATGAGGATATGTGGAAATTCTTAAAAGAATTTAAGATAATTTACTTAAAAAGAACTTTTGAGGAATTCTTATTTTACGAGGGGTAAGATTTTACCATGATTTAAAATGCAATGACTTGTGTTAAAACACAGATTGCAATTACAATCCTTGCAATTCGATCTGATGAATCATTCATTCTTTTCAAATTCCTGCCTGCTCGAGGAAATAATTTCTTCTTAAGCAGTCTCTGATAAATAAAAACTGGTTTCATCTACAAATGCCCTTTACAAGAAAACCACTAAAATCTGAGATAATGTTGAGAGCTGATCCTGGCACTCACTAAATCTGTCAGCAGGTTAGAGTCTGACCTGACACAGCCCTTCAACATTAATCAGATTTCTCCCAGAATAGAGCGTAACCTTCAGGCACCTGTTTGCTTTTCTATGGGAAAAAAAAACTCGGACGAAACTCCACTGGCTCAATCTCTTTAGGGAAAGAGAGATTTAAAAAGCATATAAAAACTTTTCAATAAATCTGTGAAAAAAAGCCTTCGTTACTTACAAAGAACAAGTTATATAATATGAAGAGTTGTATTTGGGATTAGAATCAGGCTAAAACCAGAATAATCTACCAAATGTACATTTGAAACCTCGCTTAATTCATATCAGGCAGTTATTTCTACCAGTAAATTAATACTTTCCTCTCTTGTACAGGCAAAAGCCTTAATCCACAAAAATCGAGAACACCTTTTAAACAGTGGAATTAGTCCAGATATAAGGGGAAATAAAGGGATAGTTCATTTAGAGGTAAAGAAAAAAACTGTTAAAGGAGAGATTACTTAAGATACCAAAGATATCAAGCAGCAAACGTAAGAATATCCCTACGGGCAAATGGAGGCCAAAGAGAACAGCAGGTAACAGGGCTGAGGAAGATTAAGTCCTGCCTCTGAAAAGTTCACCTTGTAGTGGGCAGCTAGACGACTCACATAGGAACCAGACAAATGGCTCCCATAAATACTGCTTAGAAGGGTCAAAAGCACGTGGTTAATACTTTGGGGGCATTTCGAGAATGGGGCAAGCCTTCACTAAGGAAGTGGTGTTCAGATGATTAGTTCCTGGAAGGTAAGTCAGATTTCCACAGACAAGAGTGAGTAATGAAAGGAAAAGAATAGCAGACACATTAGGTGTAGCTAGAGCTTGGGTAAGTGAAGGTGAAATAGCCAGGCAGGAACTGCAGTTCTGGAAGGCCCAGAATTACAGACCAAGAACCTTAAGCTTTATGCTGTAGACCTGCGCTGTTCAACATGGAAGCCCTAGCCATATGTGACTACTGAATTCGAACTGTGGTCAGTTTGGACTGAGATGTGCTGCTAAATGTAAAATACACTCTGGATTCCAAAAATAAAGTACCAAAAAAAAAAAAAAAGAAAAAAAGAAAAAGTAAAATATCTTAGTAATAATTTTATATTGAACATGTTTAAATAGTTTAGATATACTGGGTTAAGTATACTAATTGAAACTTATGGCATCTATTTAATTTTACTTTTTTAAGTGTAACTACTAGAAAATTTAAGATTATATATGTAGTTTACAGTATGTTTTTACTAGGCAGCACTGCTGTGGACAATAAAAAGTCAACAAGGTTTCTGGATAGAAGTGATATAATCTAATCTAAATTTTAGAAAAATAATCCTGACAGCAGTGAGTAGAGAGAAAGAGCTGGGAGAGGTTAAGCAGTTAGGAGTCAGCTGCAAGATTTTGGGTTAGAGGTATTAAGAAAGGTAAACAGACAATCACTGGAAATACAAAGGAATAAATACAAAAAGACACCTGTGTCCAGTATGCCGAGTTTCAGGCGGCAGCAGGGCATTTTTGAGAAAATGTTCTGTATGAAGTCAGGAATTATCCCTCTGCAGTTGGAAAGGCAATAAGTGCCAGATCTTTGATAAAGATCAAAATTGGATGAGATGTTCAGGGAGATTAGAGAAAGTAATAAGTTCAAGGAGTTAAGGGGCGATCTCATCTTATGAATGAGAATTCCTGGCCAAACAGCTCCTTTGTGAACCGCTTCTTACTCTAGGCATCAAATTAAATCGCAGATATGATAACTGATTAAGTTTAAGGAAAAGACAAGTAATCCAGTTTGTCAGAATATTTCTTTAGAGGTGAAGAGGAGGTGCAAGCTCACAGGGTGGCCTGAGTTAATAACTGGAAAGGCTCTGAACGCCAAGATAAAGAGTTAGCACTGAATATAGAAGCTATTCCCTTTAATTCACTGTAATCATCTTATGTCTCCATTAATAACAGTCTGTCAGCACAATGTCTAGCTTAAGTGTTTCCTTTGACCCAAAATCCAATTAAAACCATTATCAGGTTAAGATAATGGTTACGTATCTGAAATAGCTGAGCAAAAGGCTGAGAGGAGACTATAGGGCAAAGAATATTCCTCTAGTTGTACCATTTATGTGGAAATGTCAGTTTTATAAAGTACGAAATAATCAACTAGAAAATACTTGATTTTTATATACTATTTTAAGTTTTCCAGACTGTTTTTCTAAAGCGAAGAGAAAAGAACTCCAGTGTGTCTCCCATCATTTAAATGTATCTTTTTATGTGAAGAACATTTTAAATTAATTTTTTAAATTATTTTTTAAAATTATAGTTGACAAGAAAATTCTTAAACAGCCAATTTTCATTTTTCTAATTATTTTTTCTTTGCCTTAGTTATAACTATATAAAAACAAAATTTTGCTGTACTTTAAAAAAATCACTTAGTTTTTTATTAAACTCTGAATTTTTCTTAATAGCTTTGTTTGAAGCCAGAGGTTTTTAAAAAAAGGTTTGGAAAGTAAGCTGAAATTATAGAAGTTTAAAAATCCTACCTTTCCAACTGTACATGGCCACCTGTGTAGTTGCAAAGGCTCGCCTTAAAAAAGACTTTGAACGAAGCCAACATCAGCCTGATGTTGTCCAGCACTGTCCCCCATTATCAGCTGTCAGTATGAAGTTTCATTCTTAAACCTTTCCTTCTACAGTGATCTTCAGATTCACATGCAGTTAGTTACAAAGCAAACATTTTGCAGCAGAAACGGATGACCCAAGAATACTCAATTTCAATTTAAATATATGCATGAGTGAATAAAAATTTGACAATTTTATTTTATCCACAAATAGGCTCTGGCAGAATTTCAAATATTAAGTAGTACCCTTTCTTCCTTGCATCTTTGCTGACCTCGAGGCATCTTACATCGAGCCTCGCCCTCTCACAAGGGGGACGGTTCTACAGGGATTGTTTTTCCATCAGTGTGAAACATCTCCCCTCTACTAAGATAGGTACTTGATAGTGAACTGAAATTCCAGAGGGGAAACTGAATAAGAATCTGGCTGGATCACAAGAGCTGAATAATAAAAGTAGCAGGAGACCCTCTGCACGCAGAGGGATAGGATATCTGGTTTTACACTTTCTGCAGCGAATGTTCGTCTGATGAGGCAGCTGGTTAGGCAGTATTTATTGCAGTGCTATAGCTGGCTTCGTTTCAAATAGCAAGGCTCTTCTTCAAATACTATAATCTAGTATTCTCAAAGCCAAACTTATTTGTCTAGAGGAATCACGACACGAAGCATTATATCTAGAGAAAAATGAGATCAGAGTATAAATTCAATTTGTATCAAATGGAACAGATCACACTTGTATCAACATTTCTGAAGCTTCAACTATTTTGACATTAAAAACACTCCCCTGTGATTCAGGACTGTGAAATGTATCTTCAAATAATTATTCCACAAGGAACAAAATGCAGGAGTACTCAAAAAATATATTCAACAGTTGAGTTATTCAGAAAAGTACACTTTGCTTGGACTAACAGTCCTTTCGGTTCTCTAGAGGTGAAATTATATAAATTATGATGTTGTTCCTTCCGTAACAAGCAAGTGATATATTCCCTTTGCAAGAAGTTTCCCCAAAGCAACTGCTCTGCATTAATCACAATGAAACCCACATCTTCTTCTCTGGAGACCAAGTCTACGTCAAGAACTCAAGATCTCTAGGCGGAACAGCTAACGCAAAAGCTGTAGCAATGAAGCTGAAAGGATGGAAAGGAAAAAGGATTCGATCTGATGAAATGTATGAAAAAGCAACCTATAGGCAAAAGTCAAACTCTGCTAAAGAAATGGGACTGTCCAGGACAGTTAACAAAAATAAAAAATGGACTCAAAGCAGGAATAAATCCATTTTATGTTTTAGAATGCCAAACAGAATAGCTATTCCTTTCTAGCTTAGTAAACATGAAGTTACTTAATAATTAATCAAGTTAAAATGCATATGCATACATATACACACTCATATCTACCATCTAGAATACTTCATTAATTAGAGATGGTGATTTTCAGACTATTCTGGGCAGTTGCTTTGTCTTAAAAAGCAGTGAAAAATGCTGAAAAGAGGATTAGGAAATGACAGTGTGAAGGCAAAAAAAAAAATTCAAAGTCAATCTTTTAAAAATAAAAATGTTCTTCCTCAGTTTAGCTCTTCTGTTTAAATACCAAATACTTAACGTGCAATGATGTGCTTTGGCTCAACTGTGGCTTGGGGATCTTGGGTATCTTACAGACTTGGGTATGAATCACTGCCTTTCTTGCCACACAAACTGCAGAGTTGAAGGTGAAGTTACAGAAAAGGTCACTCCTTTCTGAGCTGCAACAGTATCTTCTTCAAATGCTACATGCTATTAGTAATGCCTTTGGATAAGGAGGAGGCAACAGACAAATCATGGGAGCTGGCACGAGGAGAGGGGGTGACACTTATAACGGGTTAGCTGTGAAGGCAGAAGCAGGGCCCTTCGTGTGTTACAGAATTTAAAGACTTCTATAAAGCTAAGGCTTCTGTTAGTTTCTAGATAGCAGGAAATGTTATATAACACCTAATAATTTAACATTTAAATAAGAAAATAACAGCAATTAAAGTCCAGCTATCTGCTATCTGATGAGTACCTACTTCACATCATTTCACATACTGGCTCTTTAGACTAGGAGAAACTTTCTCCTTGTTTACAAGATTAGATCTAGAATTCTGGTCTTAAAGGTTAACTTAGTATTTATGACAATTAAGCTGTATGTCTTTGACCTAACCCCAAAGACAATACCATTTACTCTCTGTTTTCTTAACTCTTCTATAAAACTAAGAGCTGGCCTTTACTCAAATACCACCCTCTGGGAAAGGTTAAGAGTCACATGTAGCCCTGGCTCACTCTCTCTCTTTTTTTTTTAATGAGAACATAATTCCTTTGAATAAGCCTGCCAAGTGGAGAACTGTCCCTTAATTTCTGAACACTAATTATATTTTCCCCAACCTGCTGTTTAATTAAGTAATGATCTTTGACTGGGTAGGACAAGTTTTTTTATATTTTTTTTAATTTTCCACACTTCTGCATTTTTCGGTAATAAGTGCATTATCACCTTTATGGGAGGTTTGATAAAAACTATATAAATCCAATTAGAACTACATTTTATATTTACATGCAATATTAAAGCTATTTAATACACTTTACTGAACATTTTCTATGTGCAAAATACTGTGGTGAAAGGCAGCTAAAGGGGTTTACATGTAAATCTTTTAAAAGATTTCCTGCCCACAGAAAGTTAAAATCAAGTGGTAGCGATTGTGGTAAGGGAGGGAGGTTTAGAGAGGTTCAAAGATAAATGGCTATAATAAAACAAAATAAATATACACCAATAAAAACGAAAGCAATATATATCCGATTACAACTAGCTCAAAGAATCAGAAAACTATTCCTGGAAAAGAGAAGTGTCTGATAGGATAAAAACATAGGTTGTGGGGAGGAGGTTCAAGAGACAGGCATTTTGGCCAGTTCCCTACAATTTTGACTAGTGTGGTTTAAGTAAAAAGTGAGGTTAGAGAGCTCTAAGAGCACAGGAATCTGACCTCCAGGTAAATGCCTTTTACACGCCTGCCAGGAACTAACTCCTCACCAGCAATCGGCCCCAACAACGCACTTGGCAGAAGTTAAGGCTTCTCAGAGGTCCCCAGAAGAAAGTGCTGGCCTGAGGCTACTAAAGTCCTTATGGCCCACTGACTAGTTCAACAAGGCTAGTTGAGGCCTTCATTTGCTTTAATTGAGGGGCTCTGCTTCACTATTAGCCTAAGAATAGCTAATAAATAAGTAGAATTCATTCAGCAAAGATCACCTAAGTGAAACAAAGTTTTAAATGGTCATTTCTGACATGAAAGACAATGTATACACACTGAGCAAGGACCAACAGGCTTCGGAGTCAGATCTGGGTTCAAATTCTAGCTCCAGGATTAGATGTCCTTGGGTAGCTAGCTCTCTAAGCATTAGTCTTTTCCACCCATAAATTGGAATAATATCATGAGTATCACAGGCTGGTGTGAGGAACAAGAATAATGTATTAACAGTGCCTGCCTCAGTGCTTAGCTCATAGCCAATATGTAATAAAGTTATTTCTCTCTTTAAGAAAGACCAAATAATAGCATATATACCTGCCTAGCCTGCAGCAATCAGAGAAAGGTCTTTGATGAGTATTTATAGGCTGCAAGCTCCACAAATACTGGTCTGTGGACACAACCAAAAGACAATTCCCAACGATAATGTATAAAAGATGAGTGAGCCATTCATCTTTTCTACTCACACATCTACCACCATTCTAAATCTATTAAACATTTAATAGTAAAATTTTCAAGCACTAAGGAACATAAATTTGTCTCCAAAAAAAAAAAACACAAAGAAAAAACTTTAAGAAATGAATTAGTTTCCTTTTTCCAGAAGTGACTCTGAAGTAAACTTATTTAACAAGTATCTCTTAAGTGCCTGCTGCCTACTGTGTGCCACAGTTTAGAAATTGCTCATGTCAAATGGGAAATCTTACGACAACTAGTAACACATAAATGGGCCTAATCATTTCCTCAGGTCACTACAATAATCGCAGCACCTGTCATGACTTTCCTATATTTCTTTTCTCTGTATTGTGACCCCGCTCCCCGCCCCTTTCCAGAGCTGAGTCTCTTCCACACTGCTCATCATTTCATCCCCGGGCACTGGCCTGCTTCCTGGCACCTGGCAAAACATTTCTCAATTTCTGCTGCACACTGAGATTACCTGTGGAACCCAAGCCCCACCTCCTGAGTCACCCTGCCCAGAGTGAGCCTGGGCCTTCTGGCAAAGTACAAAAAACAAACCGCACAGGCGACTCTAATGAGTCCCACTGCCAGAGCAGTCAGGACTTACACAAGGCCAGCTGGATGCAAGCATTCCAAGGGCCAATGATTCTGCTTCTGAAATGCCTCTTGCACAGAGTAATTCCGTTTTCCCTTCCTAAACTTGACCCTTCTCTTGCATTTCTTAATTTCGATTAATATCAGTCTAACCCACCCACACTTGTAGGCTAGAAACTTTAAGGAAGCTTTCAGATGCAAAAAATCAATTTCAATTCCACTTTCTCTTTCACCCTCTAGGTCTTGTTGATTCTATGTCTGCAATGTGTCTGAAGCCCAATTACTTTCCACTGCCCTAAAGACCTTTCTAACTTAGATGATTTCAGAAGCTTCCTAGCTGGTCTTTTGCCTCCTGTTCTCCCATTATACTCTCTATTATTTTTTTGAAGACAAGATTGCTATATCCATACTACTCTTCTAGTCAAATACCTTCCATGTATATAAACTTACTTGTATACGTAAAAGCATTCTCTAGAAGGATATATAAGAAACTGATAACATTGGTTTCTCTTGGGAGAACTCTGCATCGAGGAGTCCAGGATGAGAGGGAGACTTCACTGTGCACCCTTTGAATACTTTTTAAATTCTGTACCAATCTGAATGTGCTGCCTCTTCAAAACAACAAAGCCAACCCCAAAACAACAAAGGCAAAAACACCTATAGCTTCCTACCAAAAAAAACCCTTTAACATGGCAATTGTGACCTTCAATCTAGTTTCGATCTAGTTTCCAACATCCATTCTCAGCTGACCGCCCATCCCACCCTACCAGCCCAAACCACTCTCTAGCCATAAACAGCTGTAGTTTGGGGAATCTTCTGCACCTCTGCTGATCCCTCAATCTGGAGAGCCTTACCATTCTTCTCACTTGCCTCAATTTACCCATCTCTTGAGGCTCCATGCTTCCACAACATCTAATGTGTATCTACTTATTCTTTTATACTATTCCTATATGTGGCTTCCCCACCAACCTATGAAACTTCTTTTGTTCGTGGTCTTCCCCAGAACACCTGTCAGGGACTAACAGGAAACAACCAGTAAACAAAGAATTCAGTCGACTGTACTCAAAAGTTAGAATACCTACACTCTGGTATACTGGTAAACTATCATCTGCGGACTCCAAAAAGAGAATGACCCATTATTTCATCCTAGAGTTGCACGAGGTACTGTGCCTTGGGTCGCAGCTGGCTGGCTACAGGATGCTCCTCTTCAAAGGCCATTTAAAGGCTTGATGAACATATTCACGACTACAGGGGATGATCTGGTGAGGGCCAGAGGGGAGAGGGGTTGGAGGACTGGGAGAATGGGGTGAAGGGTTAAAGAAGTACAAGTTGGTAGTTGATAGATGGTCACGGGGATGGGGAACATGGCACTGGGAATGCAGTTTGCATTAATGTAATGGCTGGGTGTAGAGCCAGAGGAGAGAAAGAGCAATCAGGGTTGTCATTTTATAAACTATATAAATGTCAGACCAATGTACTGGATACTTGAAACTAAAAATAAAGGCAAAAAAAAAAAAAAAAAGGCTTGATGGCAAGAGCCTTGAAAAGCAGTCTGGGGATGACACCATTCCCAGATTTTTTTGCCACTAACTGGCTGTAGGACACTGGCCAAATCACTTCTCTAAGCTTTAGTTTTCTTATCTGTGAAATAAGGGTCAGAAGAAATTCTCTCGAGAGTTCTTTTTTCTAAGATTCTGGGATTCCAAGTCACACTGCAAGAAAAAGAGAGCCTGTTTTAACCACCTGACTAAAATGTTGTAAGTTTTTCTCCTTTAAGCCTGTAACAAAACAACAACTATTTTTCTATTTCAAATTCTATTAAGTTATAGATTAGTATTAACTGACTTCAGGGAATTCAAATGATCTGTTAATGTATTCGCAAAATATACTAACCTGGTTATCCACTGATTGTTCAGTAAAATCAAAGTCGCCACTGAAGAACCAAGAGAAGTGGATTTTTTCAAACAATGCGCACGTAAGACATCCCTGGTTTAGACTTTCTCATTTCATAGAAACATGATGACCATATTACCAATTACTGGTCAACCTAGAGGCCATCTACAGTTTTCTAGCTCTTATGCAAATAGCTCAAATCTATTTCCTTTCTTTTTTTTTTACAGTAGAAAAGAAAAGCTTTATTAGAAAGGAAAGTACACTTCCAGACGTGAAATCTGCCTGAGCAAGAGAAGCGTGGCTCAAAAGGCCTCAAATCTATTTTCTAATCTAAACCCTGATGTGAAAACAGAAACACTTCTTATATTTGATTCATTCAGTACAGCTAACCTTTTGCATCTACCTCAAATGACAGCACAGACTCATTTCTGATAAGTCAAAAAAATTGCTAGATAATGGCAGCCTTGAAAGATCAGAATGATCGTCATGGTAGTCCAAAAAGAAAAAAATGTCCTTTTATTTCAAAACAGTCTTTTAATGAGTAAAAGAAAAATCAGTGCAGAAATGGGTTGGAATTGGCCTGAGTCAAAATAGTACTGGCTCTAACAAAAAGCACTCTTTGTAGTAAGTCACTTTTGTAGTCGCTGGCAAAGTTTTTGCAGTCATTTTGTAGTCCTTGAGGTTCATACCAACAATTCAATCGATTCTAGAGCTATTCACCAGCTACAAACTTATTCTCCTCAAAAACAACTGTTTACAAATCTCGTGAATTTATAAATTATTAAATGTGACAGACTTAAGATCAATAATAAACTTATCAATGAGACACATTAAACACTGCAACTGCAAAAGTATAAATCAGTATAACCATTCTGGAGGGACTTATGCTAATATTTACATCAAAGGCCTTGCAAATGTCCATAGCCTTTGACGCAGGAACCTGTCTCCAAGGAGTTAATCCCAAGGAATATGTAGATGCAAAGATATTCACTCTAGTGTTACTCGTAACAGATAATTGGAAATAATCTAGCTGAAAATAGAAGACTAGTTAAAGTATAGACTATAGATGCACTGAAGTATGATGCAGTTAACCTCACTAGTATTTATATTATATAAAAATAACATTACAGAGCAGAATATACATTAACCCAATTTTATTTAATAATGGGTATACATACAATTGTATATATGCAAAGGCTAGAGGAAACCACACTGACTAGAGTTATGAGTTACAAGTGTTTTATGTAATGTTGTTCTGAACAGGTGTTACTTTTATATGCACAAAACAAAACCATTTATTTAAAAGAAAGAAACTTGTTCAAGTCCCAGCCATGACACTAGCTGTACTGACCTTACTGATAAGTCAACTTTATAGATGAGGAAACAAGCACAGATTAAGTGAAGATCAGTTATTTCACAGTTAAAAGATCAACAAAGTTAAAACAAAACATGTAATAAAATCTAAAGTGCTATATAAAGCACTGGTAAGGTGAATCATATTTTGTGTCAGATATTGAATAAACCCTTAGGAGAAAGAGAGTGAAGTACTTTCACTCTTTAAAAAAAAGCTTCCATCACCCCCCACCCACCCAAAATCATGTTTGAGATCTCATTCCAAAGAATTTAGCATCTTTTCTTTTCTAAAAATTTAAACTAAATTGGAAGAGCTGTGCCACATACCAACTTAAGTTTAACTGAATAAGTGTGAGTTATCAACCCAATGCTCTCTGTCGTGGTCAGCTTTTGCAAGAAGTCTTGATTTATGATACTATTCTGAAAACTGTGAATTGTCTAGTAATAGGAAACAAATGGTTTTAGATCCCAGAGAGATGGAAAACTATCAGATTTTAAAAATATCTAACAACTCTCAAACAAGATAGAACACTAAGTTTTCTTGCTAGCGACAAAAAAGGATCCAGGACACCACTTCTTAAAATAAGACCAAAAGTTAAGACTAACTTTGAAAGGCAAACTGACAAGGCACATGTTTTTTCAAATGGCTGAAACTTCTGGTTTGAAAAGTCGAAAATTTCTTTCAAAAGAAAATACTCTTAACTTACTCTTCCAAAGCATTTTCCTGAAAATTCTGAACCTAAGGCCCCAAGTGAGGCCTCTCTAAAAAGCATGAGGACCTACACAAAATGAATTTGAGGTTTAGCTTGCATTTGACACAAGCGTTTATTCAAAGGACATGGTTGTAGGTCAAAGACTCTGACCAGGCGTAGTGCTTTTTGAGTCACACTGGAGTGCAAACTCCATTTGGATACTGTTGCAACCATTCAGGTTATGTATTGCCCAATTTCCAAAAGCAGTGCTAAAGTTCAGGGAACAGGCCTCCTTCCATCCAGGTCCCCTCACCCCCACCTAAAAGTCCCACCACAGCCAGCTAACATTTGTTTCCCACCCTCTGCCATAATTTATAACTTTTTTTAGAAAAATGTATTTCCTAAAAGGTATAAAAAGTCATGCTTTTAAAATTCATTTTCTTGCTCTACAAAAATGATTCACCTAGAATCTTTGAAGATATTGACAAATTGAGAAACTGGAATTTAGGAAAATTTAAAACTGAATTCAAGAATCTTTTTTAAAGACTGTGAACAAAGGAAAATGTAGCTCTGACAGTATAATAAGGAAATTACTTTTAAAATAATGTGTCTTTAAGAACCTATGAAAAATATATCTATATAGAAAAATGAGAAAAATATCAGGGAGCAGGTGTTTAAAAACAAACAAAATACTCTATCCATCCGCTAGTCAATAACCTTTTTTTGGCCAGTGGTTTCTTAAATCTACTATTTCTATGAATCCTAGAAGGCTCTTTTACTAAACCCTCACACCTCCTTTAATATTCCACAATTTTCTCTTGAAAGCACAGAGAGGACTATGAGATCAGGTGTTTTTAAAGTACTGATCCTAGAAATTATAGGACTGTTGTCATTTAAAAAATATTTTCCCTTGGATAAAACAATTAGATGTAGAAATATATTTTAAAAACAACTATATTCCTCATAAGTTACAGAGTTACAGTATGACCTAACAATTCCATTTGTAGGTCTATACCCAAGATAATGCAAAATTATGTTCACACGAAAGCCTGTACGTGGATGTGTCACAGCAGCACTATTTGCAACAGCCACAAAGTGGTAACAACCCAATGTCCACTAGTAGATGAATGGATAAACAAAATGTGGTATATCCATACAATGGAATATTATTCAGCCATAAAAAGGAATGAAGTACTGAACAATGTGGGTAAACACTGAAAATATTATGTTAAGTGAAAAAACCCAGACACAAAACTGCACATTATATGATTCCATTTACATGAACTGTCCAAAATAGGCAAATCTACAGAGAATTTACTTTCTGTTGCCAGGGGTTGAGGGAGGGGAGATCGGGAAGTGACTACTAATGGTTGTTTTTTTTTTTTTTTTTTGACGGGGGAGAGGGTGATAAATATGTTCTGGAACTAGTTGCACAATTTTGTGAATATATCAAACACCATATTTTTATTTTAATTTTTTTATCTTAAAAAGTGAATGATATGGCAATTATACAACTAAATTTTAAAAAAAATCAATCAGGGTCATGTCTGCTGTCAATACGTAAATCATGCTAAATTATGACTTGCAAAAATTATGATTATATAATAGTAAGACTGGTTTCTTGACACAGCTTGAAATCTAGCTGAGGGAAGTTCCAAAGAGGACTTCTTGAAAGGCTGAAATCAGTGGCCATATATACACTCTTCCAAGGTGACTACTTTGTTAAAAGGACATCTCACTTTCAGATAGAGGTTGTACCTCATACATTAAAATTATCACGACTATTGGAAAACATCAAATTCTACCTCATTTCTTCACTTCCTAAATAAAATTTTGATCTTTACATTGTTCATTAATCCTTATGCCTTAAAACAGCTACTTTTGTCTATGGCCATGAATGCGTCTGAACTCATCTGATCTCGGAAGCTAAGCAGGGTCAGGCCTAATTAGTATTTGGATGGGAGACCACTGAGGAATACTGGGTGCTGTAGGTGTTTAAAAAAACAACTATTTTTAAGACTGGCATTACTCACAAAAACACCTGACCACAATCCCGACCACAATCAAAATCAGATCCAAGGGCTATAATATGAAATTGTTTTCACTTCTTTTTAAGGTTTCAAATTAAGCTTAAATAAACACCCCACAGTTTTATAAGAATTACTTAACAACTCAATATTCAGGGGTTATATGGCATAGATGATTCTGCTATTCTTTAAAGAAGTGGTTTCAGTGAACTGTGGTTTGGTATGCAGGAGATTTTGTTGCATTTTAATTATGAGTCATAGAGTGAATAAAGGAGTTGCAAATACACACACACACACACACACACACACACACACACACACCCCTTAAGCACAAAAAGTATTAGAAGGACAAACAGTACCAGAAGACAAATTGGTTTTGAATGTACCTATCTTGTCAAGAAAACCAGTGCTGTAACAGATAGAAGACTGGAATGGGGGAGTCTTGGTACTAGCCCTAGTTCTGCCATGAACTAGTGGAGTTACCTTTGCAAAGTCCTTTAACCTTCCGTAGGCCTCCATTTTCTCAGCAATAAAATGAAAGAACTTGATTCCAAGGTTACTAAGTCTTACAACTCACAACAGGCTTTGTTTCTATTGTTAAGTAGCTCAGGGCTGTGGGAGGCCCAGCAATTACACAGTACACAGCTCTCATATTTTTATGTACTTAGGCATCCATACAGAGGACAGCTACTAGCCACAGGGAAGAAGGAAAAAGAAAAGTGCACACAGCCTTACTGGGACTGGTTTACCCCGGTTAGACCTAATAAAGAGAAAGCACCTTGGCCAGTGTTCTAGAATATAGGAGTGGTTCTTATGTCCTACCACACCCAACATAGTTAGTTTTTCCTGAAAGAAATCCAGTGGGGGACTCTACAAAAATGTTGTAAAGCACCAAGTACGTTTAGTCACTGCATGACTAATAGGACAGATCAATTATAAATTAAGGAAATAAAAGTTTTCTCCTTCTAATACAAAAATAAACAGCTTTCATTCTACAGTCAAGAAGTCCTAGATGAGCACAGAGAGTTCCATACATACTTAGCAATAAACAGTGTCAATCCAAGAAAATGAATTATCTCTAGAACGAAAAGGTTCAAAGCACTGAGGTTCAACATAACACTGAACTTTTTAATAAAATTCAATTTACAACTCCAGCTTCCAGAGTAAAAAGCAATATTAAAGAGACACTGAGACTCATTACCTCTTTCACAGCAAGACATAATCAGACCCATGATGGGCTGGTGTCAATAAAATAGAAATCACCAGTGTATGTACTGGTCTGTGGAAGCCAAAGATATGAGGCAAACTCAGTTGTTTCAGGTGGCTCCCAAGATGGCTTTCCGGAAGAGCACCTCCAAAGCAGGAAAGTCCAACAGAACCTGTCTCCCCCTGATTTGCATATAACACACACACACACACACACACACACACACACACACTCTCTCTCTCTCTCTCTCTCTCTCTCTCTCCCCCTCCTTCTCTCCCCCCTTTCTCTTTCTCTCTTTCTCTCTTTCTCTCTTTCTCTCTCTCTCTCTCTCTCTCTCTCTCTCTCTCTCTCTCTCTCTCTCTCTCAAAATGGCTTTGTCAAATATGGCCAAAGGCCACCCCTAGGTCACATAAGCAACCATCTGTCTTGTTATGTCTGGCAGCATTCCTTTCAGGAGGAGTACAGAGCTGTGGTTCTTAACCTGGTACCCACACATGAACCTCTAGATAGTACATAGATGAACTTCATGGGATCAGTGAAGTCCCTGAATAAGGAATGAGCCCTTGGGCAGTCAAAAATTCTCAAAGGCTAAGAACCAGGAAAGTTAAGAAGCACTGGTTTAGAGCCAGATACAAAACAGAGGAAATCTATTGGAGGTGCCCATATGAATAAGAGAAGAAGTAATAATGCCTGCTATTTGAGATGCAAAACAACAAAGGATGGCATCATTTCAAAACCAAAAAATATATGTGTATACATGATCTGATGGTCAGAAGTCCTTGACGGTCAGAGACCCACTCCTTTCATCCTCTAGCCTAGATGAGGAAAATGAGCTGAGAGGCTCTAGCCCAAAACCACAGATCTAGTAAATGACAGCTGAGCACCAAAGTAGGCCAGGTTTCTGCCAGGATGGTATGTTTATACTTTTTTTCAGAACGGGTTTGACAAAAATTTCACTAATCTTTCGCAAAAGCCAACACATAGTAGACTTATCAGAGGAAACTTTAGTGGGTTATTATCCCCTACCTTGTTGCACTCTCTCTGCAATTTGCAAAAGCAGCACAGGTCACAAGCTCATTGAGTGAGTTGCTTCTAAATGTAACGGGATAAGACAGCACTTTAAAAAAGATACCCAGTAAGGGTCAAAGAGACCTCAGAATGGATATGTAGGATTTCAATCTGCAAGTGCCTTGACCTTACCTTCTAAGGAGCCTGTGTCTGTCTCTAATTTTACAGTTAACGTCACGATTGTTGCCTAAACATTAAATGACTTTTTCAACCCAGGTTAACGGGGTCGTTTATAAATTAAACTGAGAACAATCTTTCCAGTTCCATGTTCACAAACACCACATGTAGCAAAAATAATAAGCAACTATTCTGAGATCAAATTCAAAAATAATTATTGTCATGAAAAGTTATAGGACCATCTGCTCCGATGCCAAACTTTGCTTCAGCACATGAAATTTCAAGTAATCAAAAACTCAATCTCACCTGAGAAGTGAAACCGAAGTGACATTTGAACCCAAGTTCAATGACAGCATGTCCTTCAATTTCAAAGTGCTTTATTTATTAGAAGAGATTTAATGGCATACGATTCTATGGCATATGTTATCTCCAAAGACGAACATTAGGATAAAGTCTGTGAGTTATATTTAGTCCCTTCTGCAAGCTATCATCCTAGTCTCCCACCCCTAAAGGTGTAACTGGAATAGGCCTTCGGATGGCACCTGTGGTCTGGAAAGCTTTAAACACTTCTCCAGGCGGCTGTCTTGGCTGCAGTCTAGAAGAGGGTTTGAGCATTCTATATTTTAGGTCAAGGAGACTCTCTTCCACCCCAAGTGACCTCAAAGGGGCAAGATCAGTTTGGGATAATGCACTGCTAGTGTTTCTTCATCAAGCCAGCGGCCCCCACTGCAACCCGAGACAAGGACTCTGGTCACAACTGAGGCGGCGAAAGAATGCGGCTGCTCTGTCTGGGGCTCACGACAGCCTGCCTGCTTGGGGATCCCGCAGCCCGTGGCCGGGCTGTGGCGTCAGGAACGCGGGAAGAGGCAGGGATCCCCAGGACACGCAGAGCAAGCGGGGAGGGAGGGAACAAGAGCGAGGTTAGGAGCCTGCTGCAGGTGTCGCCGGAGGGGGAGGGGACGAGGTCGTCCGGAGCTGGCACAGCCCAGTGACAGAGTGCAGCTCTGAACTCGATCAAACTGGTCACATTTTCAGGCTGTATGACCTTGAGCACGTGGCTCGACAGCTCTACGCCTCAGTTTCCTCATCTCTAAAATGGGGGTTGGTCCAGCCGAAAACGCACCTCGGAGCGCTTGGCACCGCGCCGGGCACTGAGTAAGCGCTCCCTACTTGTGAGCTACTACGGGCTCTCTGGCTCCTCTCACTGCCGGGAGGAAAGGGGGAAGCCCGGAGCAGGGGAGTCCCCAGGAGGCGGGGCTGGGGCTGGGGCTGGGGCTGGGGCTGGGGTGGGGAAACCCGGGCCGGGGGCTCACCGAGTACGTCCGCTGTACGGTGCCGGGCCACGAAGCACGCGTCGTCCCCGTAGCACGCACCCTTCTTGAGGAGGCCCTTACGGAAGTCCTTGCCGAAGCCGCAGCCGGCCGTCACCAGCCCGTAGTCGCCGCCGCCGCCGCCGCCACCGCCACCGGCCCTAGGGTCGGTCTGCGAGAGGCCGCCGAGCACGGCGCGGGCCACCAGCCGCCCGTACGAGAGGACCGAGAACATCGCCGCCGCCGCCCCCCCGAGGAGGCGGGGGGCCCGGGGAGCAGGAGGACGCGGAGGCCCGGAGCCGGCTCTTTCCTCAGCCGCAGCCGCGCCGCTGCCGGGGCGCTCCTCAGGGCGGCGCGCAATCGCCGCCGCCGCGCCTGCCCGACGCGCCGGGCCTCGCACACGCTCTGCCGCGCGCACGGGAGCCAGAGCGAGGTCAAAGCCGGCGGCTCCTCCGCCTCAGTCCGACGGGGGTCCAGGCTGCAGCCACCGCTGCCGCCGCCATCTTCCGCTCCACTAGCGTGTTCCGGGCCGCGCCGGCAGCACCGCCCACTCCACGGCCACGCCTCTGGCCCCGCCCATTGTTCGCGGCTCTTGGCAAAGCACCGCCCTCTCGGGCTCGGTGCCCAATGCAGTCACCGAAGTCGAGCGTGCGCAGAGGGCGTGAACGCAATGTCTCCTGGGAGTTGTAGTCGCTTTTTAGTTCTCTGCCTAGCATCCAGGACTTCGGAGGTTTTCCCCAGACGCGGGATCTAAGTTACTGGGTTAAGGTTAGCTGTTTGAAAGTTTTCTCCCCTGTTTGAACCATATCTTTTAAACGCTGTTGTTTTAAATAACAGTATCTACCATTCCTTGAAAGTAAAACCCGAAAGCAACTAGCATCAGGTCATGTATTATTATATGTACTATAGATATTAAGAAACTGAAGTGCACAACTCTGTGACACCTCTGGAATTTATATACTAAAAGAGTTTAGGGATGGCATTCTGGAAAGAAGAGCCGTTTTGCATAGTATTCAGGAAAATTCGAGAAAATGTTTCTATTAAACTAGGGAGTTTGGGGTGGGGTAGTGATAGAAATATAGGCACCTATCACTGCAGATGCCATCTAGAGGTGTTTCAGACTTTGTAGATGGTTCTGTCAGAATGAGAATAAAAAATTCCGGGCCCAAAGTATATTTGCACCAAACCTTAATTTTCTTAGGGATCTACCTGCTAAGCAGGTCTCCCAACCTCTGGCTTGGGTGCCCAAAGAGATCATACAGTAGTATCAAAGACTTGCAAAGATGACACCTTTTCCTCTCTCTTTCTTGTCAAAAGGGCAGCCCTTGGCAAGAAAGACGGCTCTCTATTTTTTTAAGGCCCTCGGCCCATCCCCTAACAAAGTCATCACAGTAGCCTTCTCCAGATTTTGACTATTATTATAATCAACTTTCTTCTGAAATTATTTAGATTAATAACTAAATTTAATAGGGAATTTCTAATCTAATGGGAAGATTAACTCACCAAATGTGTGTGATATATTTGTGCGTATGAATGTACATTCAAATTACATACCATATGGCCATGTCACCCTGAATAAGCCCGATCCCATCTGATCTTGGAAGATAAGCAGGGTCAGGCCTGGTTAGTACTTGGATGGGAGACAACCTAGGAAGACCAGGTGCTGTAGGCGTAAAAAAAAAAAAAAATACATACCATGTCTGGTGGTACTGTGCATAATTTAGCCTTTGCATACCTCTTCACTCCATTTGGTGCCATGTCCCCTTAACTAACTGAGCTCTAGCCATGCTCACAGCTGCCTCACGGCCTTTGCTCTTGTTCTTCCTTCTACCCACTAGAATATAATTCCATTATCTGTGAATCTTGAGCTCTTTGCTCCAGAACACACAGGCACACAGTAAATACACAGTAAATGAATGGAAGAATGCATGAATATTTCAGTAGCTTCTAAGTGCCTCAAGGGCAAAGATCATTTGTCATCGTGTTATTAGAATCTACTGCAATACCTGGCATGCAGTAGGAGAATTTGTTAATATTTATTCAATAAAAAAGGAAAAATTGAATTAGAACTAAAAATAATATAAAAAATGTTGAATAAAGGTATGATTGAATAAATAGGGTTCACAAACAAGATGAAATTGAGATTTGAGGCAAGTGATCCAATTTGGAATAATTTTTAGTTTTATTGAAACATACATCACCCAGAAGCATTGGTCTTTTTCCAGTTCACTTTTGACAGAACTGTAATTACTCTGGGGATTCCCATCTCATTCTTTAAATTATTCTTTTTATACCTCTCTTAACACATCTAAAGTCCTGCCAACCATCCACTCAAAGCACATTATTCTGTTATCCTAATTACTGTCATCATTAAATACTTTTGCAGTTCACAGTGTGCCAAGTACTCTATAGGTTTCTGTCCTTAAGAGTTTTCATCAAAATTGGACTGAATAAATCACTTCACATAGTGAATGGCATTTCATCAAATATGTAGACCAGGAAAAGTTCATTTACTGGATAAAAGATATAGCGATCCCAAGCATGCAATCAATCACACCTTGCTATTTTTTTATGGCCCATAAGAAGGAAAGCACCCAGAAGAAGGGGGTGGAGCCTCACGGAGCCTCTGCTTGGCATTTATGTATAAGCCAGCTGTGCTAAAGGTTGTTCTTTCAAGCACACACACCACTACTAAATTCCAACCAGGCTGTCAGGTAATTCTACCCCAAGGACAAACTTTTTAAAATAGCATGTCAACCCCTATTCCTTGCCTCATCAAACTCCTTCAGAATGTCCCTGCCTTTCATTTTCAGGGCGTATATTATTAATTTCTGTGTCACTCACAAGAAGCGGTTGGATGAGATGAGCAGGAACATAAGATGTAACTCTGAAGCTGGTAACCTCTGCTCTGATAGGGCTGCTGTTTTCACAGTTAAATGATATGGGTGCCTTGAGTTTCCTGCATATGAGTTTCCTGCAAATGAGATGCTCACCGAAGCACGATGAGAACAGAATCCTTTCTCAGAGCTCCTTTGCACTTTTTGGAAAGGAGGAGACAGGGCCTCGGGTTTCCTTGAATCATTTATTCCAGAGCCTGTTCTGAAAAGTTTCACCATCCTGGGGAAACCAGGAGAGGGTACTTTGAAAAAATACCTTCCCTGCCCTCTCCCAGGAGCACAATTCCCTTTTGACATTTTGCTAGACTTAAAAAGCCCCACCAGTTTTCTTCTGTAACAGAGTTACATTCTTAGCACTTCAGGGATTCCTGGGAGGTCAGTTGTCACTCTGAGAGGCCAGCAAGTGGTGAAAATACCATCTGTGCTCCCAGGGCACCTCTGTGGCATTAGTAAAGAGCTTTGCACTAGAGTTACCCCCAGCTCCTAAAAAAAGCGAAAAGAAAAAAAAAAAATAGACCGTGAATTCCTTAGTGAGATTTTCTGCCAGACTGGTACACTGATCTTAACTGAATTCTTTTTGCTAACCTATTTAAAAGGAGCACTAATTATTTTATGGCCAAATTTCTCAGCCTTGGCACTATTGACATTCT
The DNA here is from genome assembly GCA_004027375.1 of Macroglossus sobrinus. NCBI lineage: Eukaryota > Metazoa > Chordata > Mammalia > Chiroptera > Pteropodidae > Macroglossus > Macroglossus sobrinus. The sequence goes on from PVKZ01001961.1 coordinate 218,102, forward strand.
GGGCCAGATAATTCTTTGTTGTGGGAGTGGTCCTGTGCATTGGAAAGAACTTAGCATCCCCGGCCTCTACCCACTAGATGCCAGTACTATGTCTTGCCTCCTAGTTGGGACAACCAATAATGTCTCTAGATATTGTCAAATGAAGTTTTTCTAGGGGACAAAACTTCCCCTGTTTAGAACCACTGGGTTAACCCAATGTCATGCAAGTGAACAAATATTTGGTGAGCATATGTTGCATGTGAGTCTTTTAGCTAAGGATAAAAAAAAAAACATTTGAGGCCTTATGGCCATCTTAGTGTAGTAAGGAGGGTTAAGTAAATATATAGAGAAAAGAAGCACCATGGGTTGAAAGAAAGAAGGAATTGGGGAGGAAAATGGGATGTATTGGGGCTGGAGAACATAAGGCATGTCATAAAGAGGTGACGTTTATGAGAGGCCTGAATGGACAGAGGTCTGAGAAGGGGATATAACCATTCCAAGAAGAAGACATGGAAACTCAGCGAATGCAGAGCGTGATTGGAAAAGAACAAGTAGTCTAGTGCAGGTCAACCTTAGGGTTTGAATGAGGAATAATGAGAAATGGGGCTGGGAAAATAGTTTAGGAACTGTTAGGCCATAAAATGGAATGAAGTGACTGATATGTGCTTCAACATAGATGAATCTTGAAAACATGATGCTAAATGGAAGAAACCAGTCCCAGAAGACCACATATTATTGTATGATGTTACTTATGTGAAACGTCCAGAAAAGGCAAACCCATAAAGACAGAAAACAGATGAATGGCTGCCAGAGGCTGGAGGCAAGGAGAATAGGGAGGGACTGCTAATGGGTGTGAGGTTTATTTTTCCGGTAATGAAATGTTCTGGAATTAGTGGTGATTTTTGCGCAACCTTATAAATATACTGAAAAACACTGAACTGTAAACTTTAGAAAGAAGAATGTTGTAACAGGCGAATTACATCTCAATTAAAAAATAGTTTAGGACCTATTGCAGAGGATCTTATATGCTAAGCTGAGGATACTTAATGCTGGAGACACCAAGATGTGTGTGTGGGGGTCACTAAATGCTTTTAATATGCCAATAATAATAATTAAGGAATAAATAAGTATAATAAAATAATAGAAAATAAAATAATAGGCATAATAAAAATAGAAATGAGAGTAAGAACAATAGTACCATAGATTGAGCACTTACCAGCATTATCTGCTCTGATCACCTATTTAAACACACAACTACCCCACAGTCTCCTCTTGTGTTGTTCTTGACAGCACATAGGACTTACTTTGTTTATTGTTTGGCTCCTCCCTGACTAAAACGTAAAGTCCACAAGAGCAGGGGATTTGGTCTGTATTATTCACTATCTCAAGTGTCCAGGACAATACCTGGTAAATGACAGGTGCTAAATAAATACATAAGAAGTGAATGCTATTGAATAAAAGAACCTTAGAAATCGCATAGGACAAGCAACTAATTTGACAGCTGAGGAAAGGGGGCAAGTAAAATGTTCAATCCATGAGTGGAGCTGGGCTGACCTGGAGAGGTATCCAGAAATTCTTCGTGCCTGTCCTGCAGAGCCTTTTCGAAGGAACTAGCCATAAGCTGTTCTTTCCATTGAACTTCTTTTGCTTTGCATGGTGTGTAATGATCATGTTTTCCCTATCTATAATCCATAACCCCTATTACTCTGATTTCGATTTTCCTTGGAGGAATGAATAATCCAATACCCACCTGGTTCATGCGGATTGGGTGCAATTGGACCAGAGGTGAACACGTAACCCAGGCTGACCAATCAGAGCACTGCATTCTCTTGGTCACAGTGATTAGTACAGAGAAGGCACATGACCCAAGCTAGGCCAATAAAACTTCATTACGGGATTTTGCTGAAAATAAAGGAGAAATTCTTATTAGGGATTCTAAACTGGTAGAATGCAATCTTGGAGCAGCGTGTGGCGGTCTTTGCCACTACTTGGGAAGAGCCAGGCTGAAAATGAAGATAAATCAGAAGTTAGTGGAGCCTAGAAATGGTAAGAAAAAGGCCTGGTGACATCGATCAAGCCCCCGAATCCTGTTGTAGCTGAAGAAAGATCAGTCCCTGAACTCATATTCATTCCCTATTTTGCTTGAGTTGCTTTGAAATTGGCTTGTAATACAGTGAATGCTGACAAACACATCATGTGATTTAGGTACCATGGCTACAATTATCGAATCAAAACTAAATCCCCAAGCCAAAGGCAGCTGTTAGAAGGGGACTTATCTTCTACTTATTTACATAGAAGAGAAGGAACTTCCACTCCTCGGTAGAAAAATACTGAAGGAAATGTAAACCTCTTCTGACCTCTTTCTTTCATGCTTTCATGAGATAAGGAGTAATTTGATTGGTAGATTTGGGAAAAGATGCTGAGCATGCTGCCCAATCTCTTTCTATTTTTTCTTGCTTGCTGTGTCCTGACCTTTGAATACTCATGTTTTGCACTATGGGGAGCCTGTCCCTATGGAGGAGGCTCACAGTAACCTAACCTGTGACTGAGTGAATCAGTGTGATCTAGAGGGGGACCCAGTGCACGATAAAGCCATGTTCTCCAATCAGCCTTATCAATAAAGCTGATACCTTTGAGCTCCAGCTGCCTGATTCATACATCTACTTCTCAGTGGATTTAGAATTTAGAAAGGTCAAAGAGGGTGTAATTAATTATCACCCCATCACCTCCCAACATGTTAGTTTTCTCTTCAGACAACTTTGAGAGGCAGGAGGAGTGACATTTGGGGGCTAAAATAACACGTGGAGATCAAATTTCTGAGGCAGTCAGGGCTCTAGGCTTAAAGGTAATTGTCAGTCAAGTGGATTCTTGACCTGGGCAGTTTGTGCCAGCTAATTATTCAGCAGGACTTTAACTGGCAGAGCCCTGACTACAAGGGCCTCTGGGGCAGGCCTTGACCTAACGGGGTGCGAGCACAGCTTTGACCTCAGCAGGCTGCTGGGGCAGAGATTCGGTTATTGGAGAAAACATTCCTGTCCCAGGGAAAGCTTAAAAAGGACAGAGCTTTAGCTTACAAACATTTAGGCTCTGGTGGGAAGAACGTGTTTTGCTTCTTGCAGAATGTCTTTCAGCAATGCTTCAGGCTGGACTTCCAACAGCAAAGGCAATTTAAAGCAAAAGCATTCAGTAGAGCTCTTGTTTGAGAGATTGTAGCTTTTTCACAGTGAGAACAGAGGGTGTGGGTGGATGTCTCAGAGTTAGTAGCCCCAAAATCTGTTCTTCTGTAGCTTGTTCTGAGCTTCATTCAGGGCGGTGAGCAGGACCTGTGGAGGGGCTGATCTCTCGATCTCTTTTTGGCTTGTCCCATGCTGATAAGGCTCAGTTCACTACTGAGATCCCAATTCATTAATGACACAAGTTTTGATCATGGTTTGGGATTTGGGAAGCCTAGACCTTAAATTTACCCATAGAATATGGGTATATTTTGTTAATGAAAGCAAATGAAAAGAACAGCATCCTTATTATGTAGGAGATACGTTTCCCCGTGGGCTGACGTAGAGAGAGCTAATGAAAATCCAGAAGCTAAGAAGAAAGTTAATAAAGCTATGCCTAGAAGACTTTGTCTCTGGGAAACAGGTTTGCTCAGGAAATCAGGGGTAAATAAGGTTTTGTTTTGTTTTGTTTTGTTTTGTTTACATATGCTTCTGTCATGATCAGAACAGAAACAGTGGAAGGGTGAAAGACAAATAAAGGAAGACTGCCTTACTAAACTGGAGGAAGATAAGAATATTTAAAAGCTAGAACTGTTATCTTAGTAGACAGACCAGACAGATATGAAAGGGTTTTGGAAGGCTCAGATGTTAACAGGGAGAAGAGACTCACACATATATGGAAACTTGAGAAGTTGAGGTAATATTATAGATTAGCGAGTCAAATTATTTTTAAATGGTGTGAGGACATAGGTTATCCTTCTTGAAAAAAATTAGATTCCTAGCTTATACCATACAGAAGAGTAAATCCCAGGGGTTACAGGCAAATCTTTATAACATTTAGAAGAAAATATAGAATACTGGGATAAGAAATGATGGCTTCAATAATACATAAAACGTACGAGTTAAGTTGATCAGTTTGATTACATTAAAAGTTAAAAGTTCCTCAAAATGGATCAAAGACTTATACATGAGAACTAAAACTATAAAACTCTTAGAAGAAAACATACGGGAAAGCTTCGTGACATTAGATTTGACAATGATTTCTTAGATTAGACTGACTCCAAAACCACAGGCAACAAAAGGAAAAATAGATAAATTGCACCACATCAAAATTTAAAATTTCAGAGAACGCAATCAACACAGTAAAAAGGCAACCCATGGAATGGGAGAAAATGTATATGCAAATGACATATTTCATAAGGGGTTACTATCCAGAATATATAAAGAACTACAACTTAACAACAGTAACAACAGAAAGATAAAAAATGGGCAAAGGACCCGAATAGATATTTCTCCAAAGCTATACAAATAGCCAATAAGCACAGGAAAAGATGTTCAGCATCACTAATCATTAGGGACATGCAAATCAAAATCACAAAAAAAAAATACCTCTTCACACCCATTTTTGTGGGCACTATAAAATCATTTTAAAAAATAACAACTCTTACCAAGGATGTGGAGAAATTGGAATAGAGTGATTCCTCCAATAATCTATTTTTGGAAACATAAAGAATTATGCCTTACTTGAGCTGGAGAGAGGGGAATTTGGGGAGAAATTATGTGAGCTTTTCTTTTTATTCCTTGTCAAAGGCACAAAAGTTCTTATCCCAAAACGGGGTTTCTCTCCTCTGAGTGTGACAGCACAGTAGGGTGCTGTTCCTAAGCTGCTGCTTTCTTTGCTACCCTCCAGGACAATGCAGGGCTCTTGGTTAACAGGTTTTACTGCTAACTACTAGGGGACAGCAAAAATATAACAAAACAATATCAAAAGTTAAAATATGACACTATCAGGGAGAGAATGAACACATGTCAAAAAAATTTCTTCACCTGTTCAAGAAGAAACAGTAAGATGGTAAAGCTGGTTCAGAGAGCATTTTGAGGAAGCAGATATTTGAGGAAGTAGATAACTTAGATATAAATTTGGTTTATCTTTGAAGAGTAATAAAAAGTGAGTTTCTTGGTTCTTTTTTGTACTGGATAGAAATAATTTGAAACTCAACCAGATAAAAACCTGAGCCTTTAAATCAATAGTAAATAGCTAGGCAAATATAGGTACATTCCTTGGTCTACACATATAGTCAGTGGACCAAATCTGGGCTTGCTGCTTGTATTCATAATAAAATTTTCTTGGAACACAGCCACACCTGTGTGTTTACATATTGTCTAAGGCTGCTTTTGCTTTACAGTGACAGAGTACTAAAATGACAGAGTTGAGTAGCTGACAGAGAGCATATAGTCTAAAAGCCTAAAATATTTACTATCTGGACCTTTACAGAAAAAGTTTGCCAGCTCCTGCTAGAGAATTATTCCTTGGGTGGGCTCGTGAAACAATGTCCTAGATGACATTGAAAATACTCTGCTACCCTCTCTTGGTTTTATTTCCAAATTTGAGTTTTTTTTTTTTTTTTTCAAAAAGGAAACGTATGGCTTAAAAATTGGGGGGACATTTTGAGAGTTGTTATCTCTGGCCTATAATTTCTAAATCATTTCGTCCACCCACTCCAACACTTCAACACCCCCTTTCTGCAGTGGTGACTAACTCAACACCCCTTAGCCTCTCAATCTTTTTCTCTAAGAGTAGAGCTTATGAAAACCTCCTTTTAAGTGCAAGCAGGCCTGGGAAATTATTGGTATTAAGCAATGTCTTCTACAGCGTCATTTTTACTCAAGAGGGCATTCTATTTCGGAGTCCTATAAGGACTCCTTTTAGGGCTTGTGCCTTATACTAGTACATTCACATGGAATGCCTTTGGGGTGGGGAGAGGGTGGGGAGGTTCTCTCAACTCTGAATTAAGTTCCAGAGCTATTGCCAATTGTTAAGTTCTGAGAAGGCAGTGATAGCGTGTGCTTGACCACTGCCGTGTTTCTGGTTCCTGGCACATAGCTAGTGTTCAGTAAATATTTGTTGAGTGAATGAGAGCTAATGAAAAAATAAAGATAGAGTTGGGGGTCAGCCCTATGGGAGGAACAAAATTTTGGTGACAAAGGCTGCCACCTGCAGGGAAAGTGTGGAACTGCAAGCTTCAGAACGGCTAAGCCCGGAGGAAAATACCTTGTCAACGTCAAAGCAAGATTACTGGAAAATTAATTGTTGTCCCTTAGCTTTAGGCAAAATTAATCAACATCATTTTGTCACTTCCAATTAAGGAACACCGCACCCTTTCTTGAATAACATTTCAAAGCTTTTGACATGCTTAATATGTGCCCAGCGCCATGCCTCACACACAATTTTGTCATGGGTAACACTATGATTTGCTTTTTACAAATGAAGAGTCTGAGTATAGAAATCATGCCTGAGCTTGCACAGCTAGCAAGTGCCAGATTTGAACTGAAACACCTAAGCTCCAGAATGTGCGCTTTTAATCATTTCACTGGACTACCCTCTCTGTGCCTGCAACGGAAACTGTTTACGTGAAATATACAGAGAGGTGGCAGATGGCACCCCTGCAGTTATCCCTGCTCTCTCCTGACACACTATGAACATGATAGAAAAGGAATGCAAGAGGTCTCAGTCCACAGAGGACGGGGGAGGATATGACGGCTAGTGAGAGATGTCAGATCCTTTTTGGAAGACAGACGGTGGGTGGATGATTTAGCTGAGGGGAGGAACCTCAGATCTCGCAGAAGGAGATGGCAGTGAGGAGCGACCCAGCTGGAGCTGCTGAAGCCCGGAAAGGGTCAGGAATCGAAGGGCCCAGGCACCTGGGGTGAGAGGTGGGACTGGAAATAGATTAACTGTACGAATGTACGAGGAACTGTTAACCCCAGATTCCCCTCCTGGGACTCCCCTCCAACCCCTGCAGAAGATCAGGTGTTTATTCTGGGTTGAAACACAGCAGCTCTAGGGTCAAAGAGAACTGTCAGAGGAAAGGGTGGAGGTGAGGCAACGTGCTAGAAACAGAGGAATTAAAGGAAAGTGTGTGGCTAAAAATTTTTTAACTTTTTTTTTTTTAATAAACATGAGTTTGGTGATAGTATCAACACTATGCTAAGTGTGCATTTTGGGATAAAGCAAAAAACTAAATTATGTTGGAGTTGTTGAGAAGCAAGCTTTATGGTTTGGGAGAAAAGAAATACATATGTAAGATCAATATAGTTAAGTAAAACCCCTCTAGTCTTGATTTTAATTGGAAATATCAGTATGGTGGATTTTATCAGAGAGGGTAGGTAACTTGCTCAAGGTCACCCAGCTGCTAAGGAATGGAACAGGATTAAACTAGACTGATCTGCCTTTTTCGTGGGTTAGAGTGGGAGGAGATATAATTTGAAGGATACGTAGGATCAGTTAGTGGTCATTTCTTCTCTTGGTCTCTGGAAGATTTGCTTACCATGATCCAGTAATCCCATGTTGATCTGGATAGATTCTGTTTCCAAAATGTCAAAATTGAGGGCTAACCTCCAAATCATGGTGACAAGTGACCAAACAGAAGTTATCTTGGCGGCCAACTGGTCTCTCTCTATGCCAACCCTTCCACCTTAAGAACAGTGAGATGTATTTTCACTAATTCATCAAAGTAAACACTTCTTATAGTACAACCGTAGACGACTACAGTATTTGTTTGAGTCTATTTTTTTTTCGTTCTTGAAAAGTGTTCACAAATTTTAGAATTTGCTTTCAAGTCTAGTTTAAGGAGTCGACATTGGTCAAGGAAGGCTGGCAGGAGGGAAGGAATTTTGCCCTATTTTCCAAATGTGTCCCCTAACAGGACACAGGAATCATATGATTAAGAGAAAGAACATATATTTTATAAATAGTTTTTTTTTGTGGTGGTTATTTAATTTAAAAATTGGTTTTTAATTGAAAAGTAACAAATGCACAATAGGTTGAAGTCATTCGCCTGCCTTCCTCTTTGCCAAAACTGTTAACATTGCCAGCTTCTAAGGTCTTGCAGAGAACATTTGTGAAGGAAAGTTTTAGTTCAATAAAAGTTCAAATATAACCAATATTATTCCACTGTGGTAAGCAGCTTCCCTCTGAGGAAGAACCTGTGTCTGGATTCAAGTTGGAAAGACTTCCATTATTTTTTTAAAGAAATTCACAGACGATCTCCACAAAGAGGAGATATCAGTTTGAGTCTTTGTCCAAACAGACTTAGATAAACGTCATCTTTTCTCATCAGCACTATCCCTGCCACCAATAAATGGACAATAATGTAGAGTCAGGAATTCTGGGGGTTTGGAATTAGGGTTTGTTCTACCCACAGTTTTCATGACTATACCTCTTGAAGTTTGCAGGATATTTCAATTTTTCATTGTCTTCGTAACTACATGCATTCTTGTCAGACCATGGGTTATTTTGGTTACGGAAAAACATGCTCCCACAGTGTGAGGTCGATGCTTTTGACACAGACTTACACAATCCTGTATTTGCTTTTCTTTGGTCTCCACATTCTTTCCGACAGATTTGGGTTGAACAAAAGGTACATGCTTTAAAATGAGCTGGAGCAGAAATGCCTTACCCCATGACAGGGCAAAATGAAGTGGGTTCAGGCTGCAGGAAGAATTCGCTAACGGGCTGCCAGTAAGAGGTGAATGAAAGCAGAACTACCTGCAGGTCCAGAGGACAAAGATGAAAACATGTTTACGACACAGAAACAGAAATAGAAGTGGGGGATGGGGTGGAGCAGCGCCCCTCAGTGGTACCAAGAGGCCAACTCAGTTCCATTTTTTTAAGGCTCTTAGTCTATAGAAAAAGGAAGACTTCATTTCTTCATTTAATTTTTTAAAAGTGTTTTTGGCACTCCAAGATTAAAAGGTAATGTAAATGTGCCATTACAAGATGATCAAATTTGTTAAAAGCCAGCTATTAACACCACAATGAGAGGCCACTGTACACTTATTAGAAGAGCTAAAAATGATAATGGAAACAAAAAACTGACCATACCAAATTTACATAAGCACCTGAAGCCACTGGAAATCTTATATATATTGTTGGTGGGAATGCAAAATGTATAGTTACCTGGAGAAAAAAATCAGACAGTTTCTTGTAAAATTAAACATAAACATCCACCATACAACTCAGAAATCTTACTCCTAGGTATATACCCAAGAGAAATGAAAATGTATGTTCACACAAGACCTGTATGTGTATGTTTATAAGTGGTATTGTTTATAATTGCCCCAAACTGGGAAAACCCAAATTACTTCAACTGGCAAAGAAAAAACTGTGGTATATCCGTTATGGAATACTTGTCAGCAATAAGAGGAAGTAGATAAAAATAAACTCTTGCATATATGGCTGAATGATTTTTTACAAGGGTGCCAAGTCTTTACAATGGAGAAAGGACAATCTCTTCACCAAATAGTGTAGGGAAACCCGGGTATCCACATGCAAACAAATGAAATTAGATCCTTACCTTACACCGTATATAGAAATTAACTCACATGGATTAAAGACCTAAATGTTAAGACCTAAAACTGTCAAGCTCCTAGAAAAAAATAGGAGAAAATCTTCAAGACATTGGATTTGGCAATGCTTTCTTGAATGTGACAATAAAAGCACAGGTGACGAAAGGAAATGTAGACAAACGAGACGGTGTCAAAAACGTCTGTACGTCAAAAGAAACAATCAACAGAGTGGGAAGGAAACCCACAGAATGGGAGAAAATAATTGCAAAGCATCTATCTGACAAGGGGCTGATATCCAGAATATATAAGAAACTCCTACACCTCAACAACAAGAACCCAATTACGAAATGGGCAAAGGACTGGAACAGACATTTCTTCAAAGAAGCTATACAAATGGCCAATCAGCACAGGAAAAGATGCTTGACATCATTAATCACGAGGGACATGCAAATCAAAACCACAGTGAGGTACTATTTCACACCCACCAGGGTGCTACTATCGAAAGAATAGAAAATAAGAAATGTTGGACGTGGAAAAGTTGGAACTCGTGCATGGTGTTGGTGGGAAATGAAAAATAGTGCCTCCATTATGGAAAACAGTATGGAGGTTCCTAAAATATTTAAAAAATAGAATTGCATATGATCCAGAAATCTCACTTCAGGTATATATCGGAAAGAATTCAAAGCAGGATCTTGAAGACACATATGTGTATAGCCATGTTCATAGCAGCATTATTTACAATAGCCAAGAGACGGAAGTAACCCAAATGTCCATTGACAAATGAATTGATAAAGAAAATGTGATAGACCCAATAGAATATCGTGTAGCATTTAAACAGAAGGAAATGCTGTCACTTGCTACCACCTAGATGAACTTTGAGGACATTATGTTAAGTGGGATCAGCCAGTAACAAAAGGACAAATATTGTATGATTCCATTCATATGTAGTATCTAAAGTAGTCAAAATCGAAGAAAAAAAATTAAGACGGTGGTTACAAGGGCTGGGGGGAGTGACGGGGGATTAGAGTTTGGCAGCTACAGAGTTTGTGTTGTTAATATGAAAAGTTCTAGAGATCTGTTGTGCAACAATATGAGAACACTTAACGATCCTGAATTGCACACTTAAAAATGATAAGATGGCAAATTTAACGTTATGTGCTTTTTTTTTTTTTTTTTACCACCACCCCCATCAATCATCACCGCAACAATAATAAAAGGAAAGGGTTGTTGACATGTGAAACTTGGATGACTCTCAAAGGCATTCAGCTAAGTGAGAGAAGCCGGGCTCAAAAGGCTGCATATGGTATGATCCCACTGATGTGACATTCTGGAAAATGGAAAACCATAGAGACAGAAAATAGATCCATGTGGTCAAGGGCTGGGATGGTGAGAGGAGATGCTATAAAGGGGCAGGAGGAACTTTCTGGGGTGGTAAATTGTTCTATATCTTGACTGTGGTTGTGGTTACATGACTATGTGTTTGTTAAAACTCATAAAATTGTATGCCAAATAAACTGTACATTGATGCATGAGAAAAGCAACTGGTTATCAGCAACTATGCAAAAATTATACTGTATATAAATTCTCTCTCAATAAAACTAACTAAAATTGTGGAGTAAACATGGCAAAAGGTCTAATCTGCATTGACATGTTTCCATCCGAGAATAATAAAAACGAAAACGATTCTTAAAAAGCCAACTAGTTTATTTGAACTGCAGTATGGTCCAATACCAGGTTGCAAGTTTAAAGTTGTCTGATAAACAAGGAATTCTTATTTATTAGCATTTATGTCAGTGTCTGTCTGTGACAGTATTTAAAACTTCATTTTCAGAAAAGGTCAAACTTGTAAATCTGAAGCCTTGCAAGAATGTGAAGTCTGCTCAAAAAACCCTTCTGCCTTCATGTTTCAGAAAACATTTGAAGATCGGGAATAGTACCTCGTGGTTGACACGGGGAATGGGAGGAAGGGAGAATTAGTTTCTTCTGGGTGTTGATTTAGAAATCAATAATTGGACTTCTCATTTCAGTCAAAATAGTAGAGTCAATTCTTTGTCCTTAACAACCTTGAACTCCCTGTAGCTCTAAGCAGTCCCTTTAAAAAGCTTGATGATTCTGCCTCTCTATTTGTAAAATATTTGGCTCTGATGAATAAAGATGGATGGATATACTTAATCATAAGAAAAAGACAGTTTAGAAAGCATGACTTGAGCAGTAATAATAACCACCACACCACTAATTCTCCCCAAACCACTGGAGAGACTTAGAATGTAAAGTCAGCCTTAGCTATGTTTTTTGCCTAGCTACTATTTTTTTTGCCAGGATCCTCATATGCAGCAGCTTCCAAGCACAGAATTCCAGAAAGCTGAATTGTCTTGATTCCTCCCAACACTGGCACAGACTGTAAGGAATGGAGAAATGCCAATAATCCTGGAGAAACAGATGGACATTTTTAATCACAAACATTTACGTACAACTCAAATGCTGCAGTTTGGAACAAAATATGGAACTCTTAGCCCTACCCAGTGTCTTTCCGTTCTAATGAGGGAAACTACCCAGATCAGGGGAGAAGGGAGAAAGGATTATCTGGGTTGAAAGATGAAAGAATCCTGGCAGAAATGAGTCAAATGTGAAATGAAAAGTTTCAGTGTTCCCAAGGTTTGCAAAATGGATGTGAGGTGATTCAATCCTCATTTTGATTTTGCAAGCTGTTGCAATATTACTTTGGGGCCACCTACCAAATGTTTGAGATTGGACAAAAGGGGTGGTGAGATTATTTCCTAACCCATACAGCATAAAGATGAAAATGTTAGAGCTGAAGAGCCCTTTATCAAAATTTAATCCAACGGCTTACAATTTCAAAACAAAATAGGACAGAGTGACTGACGGATGTTAAGGAATAAAAAAGAAAGTACCTCGAAGTAAAGAGAAGGTTTAAAACAACAATAATGTTAGATTTAGAAGTTATGAGGTGAAGGTTTGGAAAATATAGTTGTTTTTTATTTTTAAAGGGAAGCATTACGTAAGTTATTAAAAGTGGTCCAGAATTTCAGTCACATGTTAAAGCAATTCTTTGCAGAAAAATATTAGAAATATCTGTATTACACGTTTGATCAAATTATATTTTTTATACACTTTGGAATGCCACAGGAAGGTGCTAAGAAGTCACTTTGATCATTTAGCTTTCCTACATAAATTTAACAAACAATGTATATATACTGTTTGGGCATTCTTCTGAATTGGAAAATGTGTTTCTTGAATTAAATACCATGATATATTTAAGAATATTGATCTTTACTTCTGACTCGTAAAGATATTAAATCTCGAAAGTATAGCCCATATCTCTGGTCTGGAGAATCTCTATACACAATCCAGTTTAGAATGGAGGGGCCCACCACGTCTTGTAGTCGTCATGTCATTTTTGTAGAGTTACAATAGATCGGCTTTGTTTTTTCCTTTCAATACTTATAAATCATTGTACTTAGTTTTTGTCGATGTTTTTTGCCTGTAAAAACGTTAGTGTTCATTTGTGACGAGGTCTGGCGACCTCCCGCGATACATCTAAAACAAAAAAGGCAAAGCAACTGTTCAGAGTGTGGGGTAGAGAAGATTCAATGGTAATGGTAAAGGATGATAATGTCATCTCTGCGCTCCTTTAAAACACCTTATTTAGCAGCGTTAGGAGGGAGGTTCCCAAATTTCTGTCCCCCACCGGATGGGTCAGGCTGGAAATGTTGATTCCTGGACCCTGCCCTAAACTTACCGAGTCAGAATTCCCGGAGAGAGAACCTGAAAATCTGCTTTTTTTTAATCAAGCCCCGCAGTCGGCTTGGGAACCTCAAATCACATACGTAACTCTCGCGCCCCCACCGCCCTCACACAGCCCCTCGGACCCGCCCCTCGACATCGGGCCCGCCCACGGCCCCGCCCCAAATATCAGCACCGCCCCCCCGGCCCCGCCCCTTGCGGTCCGCCTTGCTCCGCCCCGCCCACTCCCCGTCCCCAACTCCTGCAGTCTCGCGTGGCCTTGCGGGACACTTCCCGTAATGCTCCGCGCCTGGCTGTCGCAGTTGCCTAGCAACGCGCGGTCAGGGCCACGGGCCGCCGGCCGCCGGCGTGCAGCTGGGCAATGGGTCTGGGGGTCCTCCCGCCGCTCTTGCTGGTGCTTCTGGAGTGTTGGGCTTCCGTGAGCGCCCAGGCCGGGGCCACCGTGGCGGTGACGACGGAGGCCCTCAACTCTACGGAGCCAGCCCCGATGACTTTCCGACCTGCCTTATCTCCTAAACCCCCCAAAACCCCTATGGCCCCCGGGCCCTCCTCCGGTCCCAGACCCACCCCGGTCACTGACGGTGGGTACCAAGTGCCAATTCCTGGGGATTTACAGTGATTCATCCTGGAGGGGGTAGCCCGGGTGAGGATGTAATAATAATGATGGGTAACGTGTATTGAACACTTACTTGTGCAAGCATTGCTAAGTGTTCCATAGGCATTATTTCTCTCAACAGCTATTGGAGGTAGATGTTATCCTTGTCATACTAGTGAAAAAAACTAGGCTCAGAGCGTAAGGAGGGACAGGATCACATCTTTGAAAGTACTTGCAGTGGTCGGACAGCATTAATGCTAAAGTTGATAATGAATGAGTCTTTGCAGTTTTGCAGCCAAAGATGAATATAAATCGAAAGTTTCTAGACAGTTGTGGCGATCAAATGCATAGGGTGCATCGAACTTTTCACTTATCAAAAAGAGACCTCAAACGTTTAGCTTACTAAATGGGACTAGGTCAAGGCCCTTGTCTGTTGACTTGAATTATGAAAACCCAGAACTCTTGTTGAATTGGAGGTAGGAATTATGGGGTGAGGGGTTATGCTCACTTCTTAGGATTCATCTTTAGAGATAATGAAGATATTTCTCAGAAAGTGGTCTAATTCTGGAGTTACATGTTTATCGACTATTTTATAAGCTGCTTTGTCATGGATGAGTTCTGGGGATATCTGTGATTCCTAGATTGAGCACAAATTTTGTGAGTATGCGTTTTGGGGGTGAGGGTTTATAGCAGTGAGCAATTTCTCAAAGGGATTTGAAATCTTGAAAAAAACTTTTAAGTCCTCTGACTGTAACCCCAAAAATGGGCAGTATTTTTTATCCCTTCTTAAGAGAAAAGGATTTTTTTTAATTAAATAAAGCTTAGTATTAGTAAATAGAAAAGTCATCATTGGCTGACATCCTGAATTCTAGGACATAACTTTGGTTACTGAACCATTATTTCTCCAAAGGGCCTGCTTTATAAATTTCGAGTAGCCTATAAGAAAAAGTACAGAAATATATTTGCTATTTCAATATATAAAAACCAAACTTTTATATTGAAACTTGATTTGATGAATTAATAGGAAAATTAAACCAATGATAAATTGGGACAATACAGCAGACTATTCAATGCTTGAAATTCTCTAATATTTTTGGACTGGGTTATCTTTTATCTTTATAAGTATTCCATTAGTTAATGAAGTTTCTCCCTTGAACCATCATTATTAGGGCATGTGTTCAGGGATGTTTTTCCAGGATGGGAGATGAATTTGCACTTCCATCTTTTTTTTTTTTTTTTTTTTTAACGCCTACAGCACCTGGTATTCTTAGGTGGTCTCCCATCCAAATACTAACCAGGCCCAACCCTGCTTTAGCTTCTGAGATCAGACGAGATCAGGCACGTTCAGGATAGCATGGCCATAGACCACACTTCATCTTTTTAGAAGGGCCTCTATTTAGACCCGCTTACTGTGTACCAGGCACTCTGTAAGCATTTCATCTGTGATGTGTCTCATTTAATAACAACCCTGTGATGCGGGTTATCCCTCTTTTTTAGATAGATGAATTAATTGTCTGATTTTAGGTCACACCCCTGGTACATGCTAGAGGAAGAAGCTATTCTGAGTGGAGAACTGGACAACCATTTGCAGAATGGGTTACAGGTGGAAGAGAAGAATGATAATTTTCATCGTGAATCTGAGCTCTGTTCATCAGTAGTTCCCTGCTCTGTATGCCAGGCATGTGGATGTTAAGAGAAGTAGAAGAGCAGCTGAGTGCTACTTAGACCCTGCGAGTGCTGAACAGACACTCAGTCGATTAGGTACACTTATATCCTGGATAGAGACCTTTTTTTCTAAGTGGAGTTATTAGACACTATTGCTTTGTCCTTGGTAATCTTATAGCTACCTACAAGACTTTTAAGTTTTAGAAAACAAATCAAGATTGTAATTTTAAACATATAAGGAAGGGAACCTAAATACTGCTTATTTTTATATATTAACATACATGAGTTGCATTACTGTTTTACTAAGCACATAGAGAGAAGCATGTAAACTTAAGGGGAAAAACTTTTGTGTCTCAGACTAAGAAAGGATTGTATATTTATTGGCAAACCTTTCTCTTCTAATACACTTTTTCCAGAGTATGTCATTGTATCTTTTTTGAGCTATATTTTTCTAAAACTCATTTTTACTGTAAAATAATTCATACATGCAATAAGAATGTTGTATGGGGTCTCTACCAGCATTTACTTGAGATCTTTGTTTTGTTTTTGAATGAAATTCTTTTTTGAAAAAAGAAACATTACAGGCAAGATTGAAGCAATGATTTATTCCTTTCCACCCAGCACTAATTACTACTATGAGTTCAGTATTTATCATTCTCATGATCTGCTATTTCTTTAAAAGGGTTTTCCCTCCTTTATGGCAGAATAAAATGGGGAATTAAAAATCCAGATAGTCATCATTAAAAATGAAAAGTTGCTGAGCAGGGAGATTCCTAACCTTTCCCATGGTTTATTGTCTGAAATTACTAAAGATATTTTTAGCACCTCAAGTACAAAGCACCTGGGTCAATTTTATTCTTATATACTCATAGTTTGTTAATGCAGGCTCAGCTTCAAACTGCAGGTGACATCTGAGGAGAGGCACAGGATTGAGAATCTTGATTCCTGGCAGCCTTAAGTGGACCCTTCCTCTGGATCAGAATCTCTAGAGGGTGAATTTGGGAATCTGCAGTAGGAAACTGGTGGTTCCTGTTGTCAGGCATGATAGTTCTTAAACCTGTTTTAATTATCAGCATCCCCTGGAAAGTTTTTGCGCAACACAGATGTCTAGGTTTGACAGCTTGCCAAGTCAGAGTCTGTAGGTAGAGCACAAACGACTTTCCAAGTAGGTCAGGTGATTAGCCACTTTGAGGAAATCCCGGATTGAGGAGTGCTCATACGAATGTTCACTTCACAAATTTCCCCCAAGGTGCAATAGGAACAATCAAATGGAGCTTTTGTATGAAAAGGATATTGGGTACCTCGCAGTGGTAGGGGGCAGTCCCTACCTGCTGATCGTGATGCTCTCCATCCCACCTCTCTTGTTTCTGTAGTTGCTGCTCTGTGTGTGTGTGACCTGTCTCCAGCACAGTGTGACGTCAACTGCTGTTGTGACCCCAATTGCAGCTCCATGGATTTCAGTGTCTTTTCTGCTTGTTCAATTCCAGTTGTTACGTAAGTGTGTGACTCATGCAGTTTTGATAAAATTTGCACTGAGATGATCAAATTTCAGGACAGAAACTCCCCCAAGCTGAAAAACCCAAACTTGATTTCCTGAATTTTGCCTTATTCAGAAGCCGTGCTGTTCAAACCAATACATAGAAGAATGTCCATCCTTTATTTGCATCCAGCCAGATGATAGTGTAAGCAAAAGAGTATACTTTTTAGAGTGTAACAAAAAGAGTGTAACAAAAACCTCTGTTTCAGAGACTGAATTACATTTCACTTGGATGTGTAAACACATCATGTGTCATGTGTTTGTATCAGTGAATTAGTTTTATTTATAGCCCAGGGTGAAAGTTGCAGTTTAGTTTTACAGCTTTTGTTGTGGACATAGTACTTGTAACAAAAGTTTAAATAGATAGGAAAGCTTTGTTTATACTTCTCTGATATGTAAATCTACCAGGCATTCTCAGGGTTCACATTGTATAGAATGATGGAAAATGACATTCCCGTGGTTTACAAGGGAAAGGAATAATCTCTTCTGTTTCTTGTAATTCAGATTTCAAAGCTTTTTGAAAAAACAGCACTTAAAGAGGTTCATTTATTCAGGATGAGCCCAATATATTCCCAGATAGCCAATTTAAATTTAACCTTGTAGCAAGTTGTAGCATCTGATACTTGCTAGATTGAATGTTTTTTGGAAGTGCAGTGTATTTTTCCCATGAGAATCTGTTTTATTGACTAATGGGAAATTGAATCGACTTCTAATATTGTAAAAATGCTTGGAGAATGAGATGTAGTCAGATTATTTTTTTCTGGCTACCTGGACTGTAACATAGGTTCGTTTTTTTTGCTGAAAATGGTCCTGCTTTCTTAACTTAGTAAGTACCAGGAACCTGAGAGTGAGATTTCTGCTCTAATTTGAGATCATTATTTAGAATGCTGATTCTTTTTTTATTAGCCAATATTGTAATTTTAGATGTAGACTAGAATGAGGGTCAACAAGCTTTTTCCATGAAGGACCACATAATAAGTATTTTCACCCTCGCAGGCCATGTGGTCTCTGTTGCAAAGTCTCCACTGGACCATTGCTGAGCAAAAGCAGCTGTAGACAATTTTTAAATGAATGGGCATTACTATGTTTCGAAGTTAGAGCTGAATCCATAGTGCCCTCAGGAAAGGACCTCAGCATTTTTTTCAGTTAGTTTTGCTGGTGACTTTCTCCTAAATATGAAGTGTAGAAATAGTGAAATGAAAACTAATACTCCTAATTAATTGAGTGTGCTTGTGATGTAGGTTCCAATTCATGAAAAGCTTATTTACATTTGCTTAACTGTCAACAGCTAATCCTATCATCTAATAAATATAAATTAATCGTTAAGACTATTGGATTAAAGCCTGTTTTTTCCCATGAGATGTAAGCTTCGTGAGAGTAGGAAGAATGATCTCTTTTATGTAGCATGTACTCCTCGTGCCTTGCACGGCTCCTGCCACGTAGTTGGCCCTCATTAAAAATGCATCCAACGGGTGACTGACTTTCTCCCTTCCACCCCAACTGACCGTCTGGTATTGCCTTTTGACTTCCTATCCTGTTCTTACAGGCAGACACCCAGGCCAGAACCCTGGAGGCTGCCCCGACTCCTGCCTCTGCCTTGCCTTCTCATCCCTAGGCTCTCTTTCACACTTCACCATGCCTTTCTTGAGCACCTCCTGTCGCCAGCACCAGGGATGTGAAGATGAGATAGACACAGTCCTCCCTTTAAAATGCTCTTTGACTCAGGGAGACGGGTGGATAGATGGCGGTTTCTGCACCGGGCACTCGGAGAACTCAGAGGGGTGGCATGTGACCCAGACAGTTGCTCTTGGGGAGGCTTTCTAGAAAAGATGATCTGAGCTGGGTCCTGAGGGAGAAGTAGAAGTTGGTCAGCATGGAAGCGGGGGAAGGGCCTTCGAGGCAAGCGAGCCACATGGCAGAGTCCTCGGAGAGAAGGAGTATGGCCCGTTGGCTTAACTGCAGGTAACTCAGTGTGGCTGTAGGAGGGTGGAGCGAGGGGAGTGTGGGGTGGTGCTGGGGTCCCCAGATCCCGAGGAGCCTTGTGTGTATGCTGAGGTGTTTGTCTTGGATTCTACAGGGAGCTGGGGAGTGAGGGGATCAGATTCCCATCTTATGAAATTCTGCAGCAGCATGGGTGATGGGTCACAGGAGCCAAGCCTGGTGGTGGGGAGCCAAGTAAGAAGCTATTGCAGGTGGGGATTGAATAGGTATCCACCACCCCACAGGCTGTGACAGTGGGATTACAGAGAAATATACAGATCTGATACTAATTCTGGGTTAGAGGATTAGAGAGCTGTCAGACTGGAGGGGGAGGAGTAAGGAGGCCCATTGTGCTGAGTCTTCCTTCATGGAGGCCCTTGTGTTTGTCCATTCCTACTCACACCTTGGCACTTACTTGATAAAAAACCTTCAGAAACTTACATTAACTACAGACTCCTTAGCCTGGATTCAGATGCATCCTCAACCTCTGTCAGATCTGTTTCCTGCTAACCCATCTCAGATCCTCCACCCAGCCCTGCTTTGGTACTCAAAGTTTCCCAAACACCATCAGTATATTACCCATCCTTGGCCAATGCTATTTTTGTAGTTAGATTAGCCCCCTATTTCTTCCCTGATTTCTACTCATTTTTTCAGGCCAAGTAAGACTTGTAAATTTTTCAGTGCTGGATCTTTTCTCATAAATACTAATTACTGTGTTTTTTTTTTTTTTCAAAAAATATTCTTTATGCCCATGATGACAACTGATATACAGACTATTTGGAAAAGTGGTCTATTATAAAATAAATCAGTTGCTTCCTTATACTTCAGCAATACCCATGCAAAAAAAATACAATGGAAATGGATTCTATTCGTAACACCAGTAGAAACATAATGTATAATTAGGAATGAATTTAACTATTCAGAATTTATATGAAAACTTCAAAATATAGTGACAGAACATTTGAATAAATGGAGAGATATTCTATGTTGTGATGGAGAGAATCATTACATAAACATTTCAATCAATTTATAAGAATTTATAAATGTAATTCCAGTCCGATGGGAGAGGGATGATGTGTTAAAATGATTCTAAAATTCATCTGGAAGAACGAACAGATGAGAACAGCCAAGAAGTTATTGAATAAGAAGAGCAAACTACCAAGTTTCAAACATGGAACACAACAGTAATGAAAATAATGAGTATTGATTCATGACAGATCGGTAGGTAAGTCAGTGGCAGAGAATAGAAAGGCTGAAAATCAATTGTGAGTACCAGTTTTGTACACAGTAAGTGACGTAGGATGAGTAACTATTGAAAAACAGAAAACATTGGATTCCTGCTTCATAGCATGAAACCTAAGTAAATTACCAATAGATTGAATAGTTAAATATTAAAAAAAATTAATGAATGAATGAAAAATGTAGATGAAAGTTGTTATACTTGGATTAGGGAATGTCTTTTAATCATAAATCCTCAGACAAACTATAAAAGAATGACAAATTTTAAAAAATCAAGTTATACCTCAATTAAAGGAAAGAAATATGATTGTAAAAAAAGAACTAAAATTCTATCTGACAAAAAAAACACCATAAAATTGAAAAGTAACAAACTGGGAAAACATGACACTCAAAGGAGATTCTTCAATATGGATTCTCACAATTTAATGACAAGACATTCTAATTAAAAAATTAAACATTCTAATTTAAATAAATGGTCAATAAATGTGAACAGGCAACTAACTGAAGAAGTACCAATGAGCAATAATCACGTGGAAAAACGTTTCACCTTGCCAGTAAATGAGAAAAATTAAATTAAAATAATGAAGAAACATGTTTTGCCCATGAAATTGACAAAGTGTATTTATAATTTGGATAACATCCAATCTTGGCAAGAGTACAGGGAAATAGCACTCTTGGTACATTACAGTGTTGGTGACGATGCGTCTTGCCTCTCTGGAGGGCAGTCCGGCAGTACGTCTGAGAGGCCTTCAATGACACACCTACCTTTTGACCCAGCACTTCTGCTTGAGGGGATACAGCCTAAGGAAATAACTGGAGATGTTCATAAAGCTGTGTGCACAAGGATGTCATTATAGCGTAATTAGAAACGGCCTAGACCAACAGTAGAGGATTGGTTAAAAAAATATTGGAGTATCTTAATAGGCTGGTATACAATGACGTTCTTTAGTATAACATTGCCAAAACGTTATTTGAGGATGTGGAAATATTGGGCCATATACATTAAGTGAGAAAAGGCCTCAAAGTAGTATGTGAAATACGATTGCGTTTTTGTCCCGGTTCTATCTCCATACCATATATATGACCGTATCAAATTAAGTAGGCTTTGTCAAGGCTGGGATTGGTCGAAGACTTGACTGTACCATAACTTCTAAGCCCCAAAACTTCCAGAAGACTTCACATTTTCTCATTTATACAATCCTTTCAAGATGGCTTTATTCTAAAGACACGGAATATTTGTTCCCTCCTGGTTACTTATTATATTATAAACAATCTGAAGTTCTGTAAAACGTTACAGAATTGATTGTGTCAGAGTTTACAGAGTTCATTTACATCCAAATTATACCCTGATCTATATTCCAGATTTGACAAAATTTCCCTGAAGGTTATTCTCTTTGTCCAATATTTTCCCCGTTAGAGGAAAAAATTTCAAATGCCAAAAAGTTTAACACTGAATAAACTCATGGATTCAGTTCTAACACTACACTTTCATAAATATCCTCCATGTAGTTAATATAATACAAGCATCTGACTATTTAAAATTAATCTTAACTAAGATTGTGTGTGCTTTAAAACTTTGTGTTATCATTTTTCTAATTTTCAGGGGGGATAGTCAGTTTTGTAGCCAAAAAGCGGCCATCTATTCATTGAATTTTACAGCAGACCCACCTCAAAGAATATTTAAACTCGTTGACCAGATCAACCCATCTATTTTCTGCATTCATATTACAAACTGTAAGTATTTGATGGTGATATACTTTGTGAAACTCTGAAACTTTTTCTTTTAAAAGTTTTTTTTTTTTTTTAATGGAAAAATGTCCCATTTACTTAGCTTTAAAGGAGTCACTCTGTGGTTTGGCTAGGGTGCACGTATCTTCTGAGGCCGTTTCACAGACATCTGCATGTAACTTTAGAGCCTGTGGGCACGCACATTCTTTTTAGAAGTAATCGCGCTCATGTAGTTGTCTTTTGAAGGTTCATACTCTCTTTCAAAGGGGGATTATGATATGTAGATGTACATAGGAATCTAGATTTATTTAGGTGTATGTGGGATTTTTTTTGCTGTATTTCCTCCTGGTTTAATGGTTGAGAATCAGGTTCAGCTTTGGTTTCAATTTCCTTTTTTCTCTTTTATTTTTACTTAGAATATTTGCATGAAAACAGGATCTTTATTTTTATCTGAACATTTGGCTCAAGTAGGTGTCTAGATCCAAAGCACCTATAAATGCAAAATGTTATCAAGATGTCAAAGATCAGAGACACATTCATGGTTTTATCAGTTAAAGCTTCATCATTTTTTTCAGAATGTCTTCATATTTTGCTTTTATCTCTTTGCAAAGGAAAACTTAGGTGAATGCTCTGTGATGTGTAATCTGAAGTAATGACTGGTCAGTCATTGTCACACTCTCTGACATAACACCAGCCCGGTGAACATACCCACTTACTGCCTTCTTCTCCCTCTTCCATACACAGCATACAGCCTCCTGGGCTCCAGAGGTGGCTGTGTGAGAGTCCAGTCAGCACCCTTCATTCCCACAGCCATCTGGAGAGAGCTTCCCCCTCGGGGTTTACGCAGCTGGCTCCTCAGCCCATGGGTGGAGAAAGAGACTGATTATTATTGTCTTCTGTTGCGCTGTTTACCTGTAGGCATTGGAAGCCATTGCTTCCACACTGGTAGAGAAATAGGCCAATTCTGAGGCTGCTGTTTATTTAATCAGATTCAAGAAATCTTGGGGGGTAGTAAATATATAGAGAGACACGTTTTTTTTTCATGTCAGCCTTAATGCTACTAAAAACTGTTTTAAAATATTTTATGTGCTATACATAATATACGTGTCTTTTATACTGATCAAAGATTCTCTTTCTAAAAACAGATAAACCTGCATTATCCTTTATTAATCCAGAAGTGCCTGATGAAGACAATTTTGATAAATTGATAAAATCATCTGATGGTTTCTCATGGAGTGCAGAATCAGATGTTTCTTTCACAACTGAATCAGATACCCCAAATACTTCTAAATATGAGGTGAGTCAAGAACCTAAGTCTGCTCATCCCGTCGCAAATATCCTGTTCTTTAAGTTAAATTTTCAGTTTATTCCCAGTAAAATGGGCTACCTAAGACATAGAATTCATATTATAGATTTAAAAAAAACCTTAATATTTGTGCCTATTAATCAAAGATCGTGAAAATTAAAATTGAATAGTTGAATCCTAACATAAGGTTTAAAGTTGTTTATTCCTTGGTGAGCTTGCACTTATCTCTGCAGAATGCTTCGTTTTTCTCCACCTCAAATGATGCAGCAAAGTGCTGGCGGCGTGCTGCTGGGAACACCGAGTGAACTGGTCCTCTTCTCGGTCCTCTTCTCAAAGTTGTCTTTAGTGGTACAGACTTGGGGAAGATGTGTGCTATTTTTATCTATTCATTAGTAAACCTTAAGTGTGATATTCATTAACTTTGACTAAACTTCAAAATTTTCAGAAGGGTCTTTTTAAAAGAGAAGTATAAAAGCAGCATATGCTAGTTCTAGAAGTTAAAAGTCCATGGGTACATAAACAGAAATGCAAAGACCTTTGTCTTTGTTAAAATGCCCACCGCACATCACTGGTAACAGATTGGTGTATGTTCTTGATCTTAGATGCATCTGTATACACGTAGTACTGTACAGAATTGGGATTTATAGAGCAAAGCTATTCACATTGTTTTAGAAACTTCCTTTTCTATTCAGTGATAAGTCTTATGCATCTTCTCATGTCAGTATAAAAGTTACCATTTCTTGAGCATTTTCCATGTGCCAGGCACCATGCGGAACCTCACACAACGCAGGGAGGGACACGTTATTGTCCCCATTTAAGTAATGAGAGATCTTCAGGATGGGAAAGTAACTTGTCAGAGCTAGTGTTGGAGCCCTGTTTTACTGATACAAAGTTTTCCTTCTGTGTATCATCAATTTTTGAGCTATTCTGCTTTTAACAGGCATTTGTTTCCAGTTTTTATAGTATAAATAATACACACTGAATATTCTTATAGATACATACATATTTATCTGCTTAAATCCTCCGGATATGTTCCCATAAATGGGTCAACTTGGTCAAAATGTGGGGAAATTGAAAGTCTCGATACCAGAGTGCCCTCCAGAAAGATGGCAGGAGTTTACACTCCAGCTCCAGGGAAGGAGAGGGTTTGCTTCCCCAAAGCCTTTCAGGCACCAAGACATTTGGGTACTTTCAAACTCAAGAAAATTAGCTCTATGCCCAGTCATTATATATTTTGTATATTAAGGGAAAATTTCATGGGGTTCGCTTTTGGGAAAGATAACATAGATCTATGTTATGATTTTAACCGGTACAGTATATGTATCTGTTATTTAAATAATTATTGCTAGTGAAAAATAATTACCTCTCTCACCCCTGTCGCTGAGCACCGAGTTCCTGTCTACAGAGGCAGACACCTGTATCAGCTTTATTCTTTATTAAAGTCCCGCAAATACAGTAACACGCACACAGAAACACACATCATTAAAGGAGAAGGGCGGGACAGCTAGATGGAAGCCCCATGCGGCGGGGACCACCTCTGATTTTTGCTCCTCACTGTGTTCCCGGCACCTGCATCGCTGCCTGGCACATAGTAGGCATCCGATAAGTGTCGCATGAATGCCTAACGCCACATAACAGCTCTCGGTGGTTCTGTTTGCAGTATGGGGTTCCTCTGCAGACTTCAGATTCATTTTTGAGATTTCCTTCTCCCCTTACGTCATCTCTGTGCAGCGATAATAACCCTGCAGGTAAGAGAGTGGGCAGTTTTCTTTCTATAAACAGAGCTTGCTCTTCGTTTATATGTATAGTGGTTATAACGAAACACGTTTCACATCTAGAAACAAGGAGTCTTGGAGTTGAAAGAGGCCTCGAAGGTTATGGAGTTCAGGGTCCCACTGTGCGGGAATCTTTCCTGCCACACGCTTGAGCTCTTGCAATGACAGGACGCAGTCTGAAACCAGCCCACTCAGTTGTTTAAGTTCCGGTTGCTGGAAAGTTCTTTCTTCACTGGGGCTCACATTCGTCAGTAGCTAACATTTATTAAGCACTTACTGTGTGCTGGGTATGCTGTTAAGTGCCTCTAAGGTGGGGTTATTGCCATTTAGATGAGGAGACTGAGAAATTTCCGGTTCTTGCTGAGGCTCCCTTAGGTGGTGGTGGAGCCGGGGTGTCACCCACGTGCCTGCCTCCCGTGGGTCCTGCTTCTCCTCTCAGGATCTGTGGAGTAATCCTTTCGGCAGGGGAAGACACCAGGCCTGGCTCTCCCACGCGTACACCAGCCTCACTGTGAAGAAGCTAGCCAAGTAATGGATGATAGCTTGTGGATGAAGGAAGCATCGTTTGATACATGAAGGAACATGTATTCTGTTGGAAAGATGCTTAACCTTGTTCGCAATAGGAACAGTGTAACTTAAAACCAAACCGAGGTACCATTTCCGTGGAATGGATTGGCAAAGCTTAAGGGACGTAAGGCTGTGCAGAAGCAGGCACTCAGCTACACAGGGGGACTACAGGTCGGTGCAATGTCTGTTTAGCAACTTGCATGAAAACTGCAAACGAGTTCGCCCTCGGACCCAGCTGTTCGACTTCTAGGAGTTGATCCACAGGCTCTCTGGCCCACATGCAAAATAATAGATTGTAGCACTGTTCGTGACAGCAGAGCTAGAGGCAGCTTAAAAGTCTGCTCATGGGGAACTGGTTATTCCTTAAAAAGGGAGGAGGAAGCTCTTCAAGTACTGAGAGAGGCTGAGCTGCAAGATAGATTCTCCAGTGGAAAAAACCAAAGGCAGGATATATATTGTGCATTTGTTTCCAAAAGAGGAAAGAAGTACTAAATACATACATATATATATACATCTACATATATATATACACACACACTTTATTTGCATAGAATATTTCCAGAAAGGTACATGAGAAACTTTATGCCGATTGTCTCTGGGGAAGTGAACTGGTGGTAGCTGGGGGGTTGAGGGGGGCAGGATGACAGGTGTTGGAGGAAGATGTCTCTCAATACCCTTCTGTGCCCTTTGAATTTTGAATCATGTGACTGTATTTCCTATTTGAAAAATGATTTTTAATCCTGACTCTGAACATGTTGTATATCTGTCGTAACTTATTTTGTGGTTTTACTGAGACTACAATTTTTTAGTTACCATTGGACAGTTGAAGATTTTCTTCTCTCTCTTTCTTCTCCTGGGGAATGTCATGATTTCCAGCATTTTTGGTCAACCAAGCTGTGAAGTGCACCAGAAGGGTCAATGTAGAACAGTGTGAAGAAATTGAAGCCCTGAGCATGGCTTATTACAGCAGCCCTAAAATTTTGAGGGTAAGAATTATTTTGAAGTGAAACTGATTCGTTAAGTTTGTTTTCTGTTCTTTGTACCCTTAAAATATGACAGATATAGCATAATTTCAGTACATGAATGACACTCAAATTTAAATTATTCTTCAGTTCTTTGGTATACTGATACCGAAGATACTGAGAAAAATCACTTAAAATAATTTCTGTTTTTATATCATTAGCTCATATTTTGCCTTCACTCATTTTTTTCTTGTTTCTTTCATTCATTTTAATGGTAACCAATAATGTCCCACTCCTGAATAAAAAAACTTTATTAATAACCCAAAACTTCAGCACTTACAAAATCATCTTTAATGTGTGATAACAATAACCATGTTAGTACCAGAAAGGTCTCTCTCTGAGAAACAGGCCACGGAAGAATAGAAAATCCACTTCTGGCGCCACCAGGGAAAGACAGGACGTAGGATGCTGGAGGAGGGAAAGGAGGCCTTTTCTTCCTGGTTGCAGTGACCGAAGCCAGAACTGGATAAATGAGGCCGATGACATGGAGGGTCACAGGGGAGAAGATATTTTTCAGTGATTAAAAACCATATTATTATTATTGTGAAAGCCCCACTCTCCTGATTTCCCATTTTGGGGGCATTGGGAGTAGGGGTGGTGGCCATGGCACCAGTGCCCATCTGGGCTTCAGTCTTCAGAATCAAGTTTAACCTTTTCCCCTCCCCCGCTTCCCCTCTCTTCTCATGAGTCAGCCATCTAGGCCTGTGCATTCTTCAGCAGGTTTGACTTCTCAGTTTTCTGGAGGCAGCCCCTCAGGTGTGCAGGCTTGTTTCTCTGTAAGGCCCCCCACAAACATGTCTGTGTACTCATCTCTCTCCCGCAGGCTCCCATTGGCCTAATAGGGTGGCTGCCTTGTGATTAGAGATGTGAGTGAGGTTGAGGGGGATGGACTGGAGCGAAGGCGGCTGAGACCTTCGGGAAGAGCTCTGGCTGTGGCGGGGCAGCTGGTGTGGCCTCCAGGGGCTCGGGCCAGAGGCGGGATGCCATGCCGGGAGGCCGTGGGGATGACCCAGGTGTGATGGTGTTCCAGGGAACACAGGTGCAATGCGAGTGACTGGGAGGGCAGCAGCCTCGTCTTCCCACGGTGTCGTGTCACTGCTGACCACGTGGGAGGTACCCGACAAGCACACCGAAGCGGGGCGGCTTCCGATCTGAAGGAGATGCATCCAGAAGGAAATAGTCAGTGGCCCCTTCGGTTATGGCAGAGATACAGAAATGTGTAGACGGCAGGCCTCGATTCAGAAAACGACTTTCCTCTTTGCGGAGGCTTTAGTAAGACGAATATGCCCCCCCCCCCCACATATGGTCTGAAAAAACAATAAAAACGCTTCTCTTTGTGGTACTTTTTAACAAGATTTCTTGTTTCTTTTTGTCTAGGTGCCTCATTCAACAACAGAGGTAAGCATGTTTCTTAATGGAAAGTTAGTTTATAATGCACTATCTTATTTTCAAGCCCTTTGAAGTGAATACAGATATGATGAGAAGGGACCCTTCCTGCCCAAAACAAAAACGTGTCAAAAAGCAAGAAATGAAGGAAGGAAACTCCTTAATAGATGAGCCTTTTGTAAGCACAAATTGGCGTGATTGCCGTCTGTGCTTTCAGGGCACCCCGAAACCTTCTTGGGCCCTTGTCAGGATTGCTGGCCCACTCCCGGGCTCCATCTGTCCAGTGTGGAAGGCAACACATTTTGCCCGGTGAATGTACACACCTGTGTGGGATGTGGGTGCTCTCAGTGAGGCCTCGGGGTTGAGTTGTGGGTGAGCTGTCAAGGCCTCATTGCCCGCAGCTCACGGGCTGTGTCAGGACGTGGTAGGGGCTGTGTCAGGCCGTGGTGAGGGGCCCACGTCTTCCTGTGGCTATGCCGAGACAAGGAACGTAGCTCTTCCTTATTCTGGGGTCCACGCCCTATGCCTGCCTGTGACGACGAGCGATGGCCCGTCAGCAGCTCTCAAAGAACTGTGGGATTGGTTGGCCTTGTCCAAAACTCAGCTTTGCCATCGCTTCCTCGTATAACACGCATCTCAGTCTCCCCGGCTGTCAAGCAGATGGTCAGCCTTGAAGCTCACGAGGTGCTCCGTGCAGCGTCTGGCACACGGGAGCACTCGGGACAGCGATGCCTCCTGTAATTGATTTCATTACGTCTCTGGACACACATGTGTTGGAGGTAGCTATTTGAAGGAAATAGTCATTTGGCTTTCAACTTCACACTGCTTTGTGTGGGCCTGGATTTCCTCAAACAAGTTTGTTTAGTTACAGGGTTTCTTCAAACCCTGAGATCTGAAGCAGAACTCTCCCAGGTGTGTTCGTGGGTTGACTCTGAAGCCCCCGATTGCAGCAGGGATGGGGGCCAGGTGCCTCCACCTGCCCGGCCTCCCCATCTCTCCCTCTTGGGTCTCTCTGAGGAACCAACCCTACAGCTCCCAGGAACCCAGTCGGAAATTCGTATTATAGAGTAGCTCTCAAATACCTCCACCCACTAGAAAGTGCTTTGATTCTACTGTTCAAAGTTTGAACCATTGTGGAGCAGCAGCTCTGCCCATCCTATGTTCTTGGTACTAGGGCGGCACCTGGTATGTTCTGGGCGCCCAGCGGGTTCTGTGTTAAGTGAATGAATGACTAGCGGATTGGTTCAATCAAATAGAAGACTATGTGAGAAAAGATGGGATGCGACAGAAAGGCGCAGACTGCCATGCAGCGTCCACGTGCTGTCCATGCCTGCAGTCCTGCAGTAATCTCAGCAGTCCCAGGAGAAGGTCCTGTTACTGTCACTCTGTCGCATGAGTCACAGAGGAGTCTCTTGCCCGGGGCTCTCCAGCCGGGAAGTAGCAGAGCTAGGACAGGAGTCCAGGCTCTCTGGCCCCAGATACCTTATTCTCAGCCATTTCGCTGGACTAGCTGTGCTGCGTGTCAGGCCCTGATTTACAAGCTCCAAGCACGTTCTCACTGCGTCCTGTGGCCAGGCAGCCAGGAAGCGGTGGGCTGGGGCTTTCAACTCGGATCTGTGTGACATTAAAGCTTGTGCTCTGAAACACCAGTGTGTCATCTAGTATCAGAGATTTGCTTAAAATTTTTTAAAAAGCAACTTGCAAGTTCTGTTAGAGGATCAGGAATGCAAAGGTTGGATCCAGTCTCCCTGTTAAGTGAAGCCCATTTTAATGGCCTGGAATCATTGTCAATATCGGGAACCGTCACTGAAAAGTTAATCTGTGGCCTCATGGTTTCACTGTTAAGGATGCTGTAGTGCTTTGCCAGTGGGCAGTTTGGGGCTGGGGTGTGGCCGCATAGGACAGCCAGGAAACCAGAACAGCTCTGCCATTTCCATTCCTGTGACCGTTGCAGTGGGTGTTGACAGACGAGTGCAGCTCTCGCCACTTTCCATCACTCTTTCCAAAACTTGTCTAAGCGGGACCCTTCGGTTCCTGCCAGCCACACCCGCACACCACGGGGACGGCGCCGTCACAGGCTGGCATGGAATAGTGAGCCCTTTTGTGGGACCCAGTGTCATTGCTGCATGAGGGATCCGCATGTTCAGATAAAGGCACCCAGAGTTGTCTTGATGACTTAACGCTTAAGAGTGAATTCACTCCTAGCGTGAGACTCCCTGCGTAACTCTGACACCCATCGGTGTGGCTTGTCGGGCAGACGGCCTTGTGGTGATTGGCGTCGCCCTTCTGCCACTCTGTCACATGTGACATCTTTGCCCCTGAGCCACATCGTGTGCTTACGTGAGAGGCTTCACTCATTAGCACAGTAGCAGGTCTTCTTGGGCGTGGCTGCAGACATAGAAGACCTACTTAATTACCTATAAAAATAACAGCTTAAATACTTAATAGTCTTGAATTATAAACAGCGTGACACATGATTGAGGCCAAAGTTCGAAATAATGTAAACAGCTAGATACAGGTTAGGTTCCTCCTTAAACAGTGATTTCTAAGAGCTGACATTTAGAACCATTGTCAGATTTGTTGTACAATATGAAGAAGCCCCACTAGGGGTTCAGGCCATTTAAAGCATCGCTTGCTGCTTTGTCACTCTGCTGGTGACGGCCATACATGGAAAATGTCCTTTAATGGCACAGGGCTTCCTGATTCTGCTTAAAATTCTTGTCTTTGCCCTTACCCATGATCACACCACTCTGTGTGTGTGTGTGTGTGTGTGTGTGTGTGTGTAAAAGTTGTGTATAAATGGGGTCAAGTGTATATTCAGGGAGGATGTGGGGGTTTAGGGGGCTGTACCATGGGACTGTGTGGAGAATGTGCGTGTGTGTACAGAGCAAGTGTATTTATCAGTAGGAGCTGTGGTTTGGAGATGAGAGTTTATATGTGTTTGCTGGTGGGATAGAGTTGTGTACGTGTGTGTGTGTGCGTGCACATGTGTGTAAGATCTAATTCACATACCATGAAACTCACTATTTTAAAGCATACAATTCCGTGGTTTTTTGTGGACTCCCGTGGGTCTGTGAACCATCACCATTATTTAATTCCAGAACATTTTTATCTGAAAAAAGAGCCCGTGCTCATTAACAGTCACTCTTCACTCTTCCGCAGCACCCTCCCCCGGCCCCTGGCAACCACCAATATAATGCTTCCTGTCCCTGTGATTTGCCTGTTCTGGACATTTTCTGTGAATGGAGTCACATATATAATATGTGCCCTTTTGTGTTTGGCTCCTGTCACTTAGCATAATGTTTTCAAGATTCATCTGTGTTGTATTGCAGCATTTATCAGTACCGAATTCCTTTTTATGGATGAGTAATAGTCTTTCGTATGGAGGTACCACCTTTCATTTATCCATCCATCAGTTGATGGACATGTGGGTGGTTTTTGGTTTGGGCTATTGTGAATGCTGCTTTGAACATTCACGTACAGGTGTTTGTGTGAGCATATGTTTTCAGAGGTAACCACTTTTAAAGTTTTGGTTGTATCAAGTATTTTCTGTGTAAATGTACGTATGCATTTACACATAAATATCTGTCTTTTTGCAAACGTGGCATTACAGTATGCCTGTCATTTTATTCCATGCTTTTCCCTACTTGGCCGTGTGTCAGTGGAGGTTTGTTTCAAGTGTTTGGTTTGTTCGCGTGTCTTTAGTAACCCAGGACTTGACTTTGCAGGTCCCTATCACTGTTCGGTCCATTGTCATCCAGTCTCTCAATAAAACTCGAACACGACTGGAAGACACTGGCACGCTGACGCAGGCTCTTGTCGAGGCTGGGGCTCTTCAAATCTGCACTAAGGTCGTTCTAGAGGTAGGCGCCCAATTTGGCCTCGAGAGCTCGATATTTGTGGCGGACTCAGCTTTCATCGTCCTGGGCGGTTAACTGGACTCCCTCCAAAGGGGGTTCTGGCCCTCGCTGTGGGACTGCTTCTCCTGCCTTGGCCTCCCACCTGCCTTTATGCTGTCCCATCAGAGGATGCTTCTTTGTCTCTGCAATAACCATGTGTGATTTTTTTCACAAACCTAGTGACTTACATGAATACATCAGAATTTGTTGTTGCTATTGTTTTAACTTATTTCCTCTGCAGAGATAGATTGATTTTATTCTGCCCAGACCAGAGGATTTGGGTCTTCCTTAAATGGGTACAGAGAGGCCCACGTGAGCCTGTCTGTCAGCTGTGGTGATGCTGGAATAACAGACACCCGCTGTGACCCGACTGGACGGGAGAAAAGAGCTTCAGGAAGCAGAGAAATGGGAAAGGATTTCTTCCTGTGTGTGTTTCATTTGAGTTATTCACATGGCTACAGAAATGTAATGGGAATAGGTATATGTGGAGTATTATTTTGTTTTTAGGTAAAGTACAGCCTGACGTACACAGATGCAGGGGAAATAACAAAAGCTCAACTGTCTGTCCTTCTGGGGACAATTAGCAACGCAGTGGTTCCACTTCAGCAAACGTTTGAGATTCATTTTATTCAGGTGAGGTTGGTCGATTTTTGTACAAGTGCCTCGTTGCCAAATAAAAAGAAATCCCAGCTTGTTCGTGAAAAAACATCTCAACTGCGAAGCAGTCCCACATCTCACACAGGGCTGGCGCATCGCAGGTGGCATTTGCCAGGGGCTGTGCGTCCTTTCCCGTTTGGGAACGAGGTTCCCTTGCGTGTGCGCTTGTTCCCGACAGCATGGTGCACTCCTACACTCAGAGATGCATTTATAGTTCTGAGTGGGGGGGACATTTTCTTTCATTGGTTGGTAATCCCAGATTTGATCATGAAAAGCATTTCACTCCTCCCCTCCGCCCCCCCTTAATGCCACTTCCTCATTAAAATGAGCATTGTTTGGGGGGCTTTTCTGTGTTGTCTTTCAGCAAAGCACAAAGCCGGTGCCTCTCAGTGGAAACCCCGGTTACGTGGTGGGGCTGCCACTGGTGGCCGGATTTCGGCCTCCCTTGGGGTATCCTTTCTGGGTCTGTGGAGAAGGTCGGTTCCCCGTCCACATGCGGGAGCTGCACTTCTCTGTCTCTGTGGCTGAGGGTCCTGGGGGCAGGAGAGGCTAGTCTCAGCCGGAGCTGGCCCTGGGTGGCTCTGGTGCGGGGGTTCTGGCTGCACCGCAGAGGGGCCGGGCGGAGACCGGCGGTGAGGGGTGCAACAGCATAGCCCAGGAGGAGGTCAGTGCGCTGTGATGAAACTCAACACACAAGAGCTGACAGACAGATGGACCGCATTTCACACTTTTAAATAGAGACTCAGATGTAGTGCCTTTGAAAACTTGGTATTAATTTCAATCCTCAGTTTCTGAGGGTTTTTCTTCTGAGGATCTATTAATCGGGGAAAATAGGTAGAACGGTTTCTTACCTTCTCCTGGGAAATAGCTGTCAAAAGGCCCAGAGTAGGGATATTTGGGTCTTACTCATGTCTCAGTTCACACATGTGGCACCGTCTCCTGAGAATGAGACGGCTTTCTTAATCTGGGTGATTGTCCCTAACTTTCTGTGTATGTCTGGGATCATTCAGACCATGAGTCGATATGGACAACTTACTATTCTTCGTAGCACGGCTGAGCAAGACTGCTTAGCCATAGAGGGCATCCGGACCCCGGTATTATTTGGTTACAATATGCAATCTGGCTGTAAACTAAGGTAAGGAAGTTAAGTTGTTTCTATTGGAACTTGTTTCTGTTGATCAGAAAAATAAAACATCTCTACCCCATCCATTATAATCAAACCTCTGCCTCAGCCGACACCTATGAAAGCCACAACGTAGCTGATTATTAATGGGTAGTAGCAATAATGACGATACCTTATACTGATGTCGGTTTTTGTTCTCTAATGTTAATTCTCAGAACCATAAACTATCTGTCATGATTCAAAGGGAAACTGTTGCAACCATTTTAAAAATCAAATATGGCTGAGTAAAAATCTCAAGGCTTTGTGTGTGTTGTGTTTGAGGCTGCACAGCACTTGAGCTCACAGCAGAAATATTTTCCCTGAGAGTCCTTCCCATGTTTCTGAATTTTTGTGTGCTGTACACAGCGTAACAAACCCAGTGAGAGGAATCTTAAATGCGATCTGTTTTTAATTTACCTTTTTAGTACCAAACATGTACATAATGTAAAATGTCAACTGGCTCTGCGTGGCTTGTTGTAAAAACAGCAGTTCTTACCCTCACGTGCCCCAACCCAGAGGCAGTCACTTAACTCTTGCAGCTGATTTTTAAATTTACCCTCAATCTTTAAATTACCTGCATATGATGCAATTTCTTGATATTTTTATCTTTATGAATGATTTCTTGGGTTTCCACTGTGGAAAATGAAGATTTAGCTCTTTCCTCTTTGACCCTCTACCCCACCACCCACTCAGTTCCCACCCCTACACCTCCCCAGGACAATTATATCACTTTTTTGGTAGACCATAGGAATAACTTATGTTATTCTGGTCACTTTAGACCAGCAATTCTCAAAACGGGGTTCTGTGGAATATATTTGCACAAGACATCAGTAGGGGTGGGTCTATGGTCAGTATGTTTGGAAAACACCAAATTAAGTTAAAAACACGATTCCTTACTGCAGGACTTCTCAGAGCCTTTACTGTAGGACTTCTCAGAGCCTTTACTCTGCCACTATGCTTTAGGAGGGACGTGGGTGTGCAATGTTCCCCACACGATGGGCCACAGAACCCCCCTTGTACAGAGCCTCCCGATGGGACACAGGTTGGAAACATCGTTTTGGAGTCATCTGCCTGGTCAACCAAGATTCTCAAAGTTAGAGACACTCTGGCTTCTTTCAAACAATCCACCTTTTGGAGAGTGAGAAAATGAAGAAGCTGGAGAGCGTGTGTGCCATTGAGGCCTGTGAACTCTGCCGGTGGGGACAACAGCCTCATTCCACTGACCTCCTTCTCCTTCCCCGAAGGCTGACCGGAGCGACCACGTGTCTGCTTGTCGCGGAGAAGATGACGAGCCTGCTGAGGGGCCAGGGCTTCCCAGATTTTGTGGCCCCTTTCGGAAATTCCCGGGCCCAGGATGCGCTGGACTGGGTGCCCGTCCACTTCGTCACCCAGGCATCCCTCGTGAAGGTAAGGGGAGAAGGTGAAGGCCATGTGCTGGGGCCCCTCCTGCCTCCACGCTGCTCTCCCGGTGGGGAGCTGGGGGGGGGGGGCGTGGGCCTTGTCATCTGCTGTGCCTGGGTCTCGAGTTCTGATTTTGCCCCTAGTTAACACTGTCACCTTTAGCCATTGATGTTATGGGTTTGAGCCTGTTTCCTCATCTGTGAGATGGGAGTGATCGTTATAGTACCGACCTCCTGGGCTTGTTGAGGTAATGGGGTCACCCTCGCAGTGCCCAGTGGTCACTCCATAAATGGGAACCACCCCTGATCGCCATCCTGACCATTCCCACTCTCACTGTCGGTGTTACACGAGGCCTCCGGGTGGCATATGACACGAGGGCGAGGACTGTCTCAGAGTGATTGAGATATCCTCCCACCCCCAAGCTGTCTCATCCATTGTTCCCTGGTCTATAAAAGTGGCCCACTCGTGAGAGCTTTCAATTCCAGAGTTCCCAAGAGTTTAATGGAGGCTGACATCCTGCAAATAGTTTCCTGATCACATGTGATTCTTCTGCCCACCTTTTTCCTTTGTCTCAGCAGCAGTCAGGAGTGGGGGCCAGCCCCCGGCACCGGAGGTGTGTGCTCCATTTTATCCTTTAATTGCCCAGCTTTTTCTTGTCACAGTTTCTTCAGGCCTCTCATTATATGCTTAGCATATTTATAGCACGGTGACAGTGGGGGTGAGGACCAGCTCACTCGCTCTGATCCCGCCCTCCCCACCAAGTCGCCAGCAGAGACCTGCGATTTCTCAGTCTCTGCTGTTCAGCGGCTAAGTCTTGGCTCAGCTCCGCTGCCTCAGTGAACCAGGCGAGTTACTTCTAGCCCCTCAGAGGTGGGTGAAGACATCCCGTTATTACCTCCCTCAGAAAGGAAAACAGGTTGGGAGGGGCAGCCGTGTAGACCTGAGCTTTTCAGGGTCCTTGCTGGTCCAGGGAGCTCAGCGGGCCCGGAGCTGGTTTTCTACCAACCTTCCAGGAAACCGGGTTGGTGGAGGCCTGAGAGCACCCGCTAAGCTCAGTGACACCAGCTGCGTGTCGTGTCGTACCTTCTCCAATAACAGGAGAGTCTCAAGAACCTTTCAGCTTAAAAGGCAGTTTGAAGCTAAGCAATGCCACCAGTGCCTTTTGGGCAGGTCAAAATTAGGAAGCTTGTTAGCTTTTTATGCCCCGAAAAGATGTATTTTTAAAAACTTGTCCTTGTGGCACATTTTCAAACATACCCAAAAGTAGAATGATACAATGGAATCCCCTCTGCCCATCATGTGGCTTCAACAGCCGTCACATTGGCCAACTAGAGATCTGATCTAAAGGCAGGAAAAAGGAAGGTGGCAAGGCCCACTCACCCACTTTTCTCTGGGGGCTGACCAGACAGCGTCCCACCTGGACTGGGCAGCTCCTGGCACCTGTGCGCTCGGTACACACGGAGAGTTGGTAACGTCTTTGACAGCTTACGGGCTCTGCCTGCGCACCCCAGTGCAACACCTTGATTGACAAATGATGAACTCAGATAAACGAGAAGAAGGCACATTTCCTCTCAGTGCATTTTAACATGATATGCAGTCGGGTTCCGTTTCTGTTAGTGATACCATCCCTTCTCCTTCCACCCAATGCCAGTTTCTCTCCTGATGCATCTCTGAGTTAGATGTAAACATGCAGGTGAAGTTAAGGCAGGTAAGGCCCTGAAGTTTCCCCAGGTGAGGACTGGGGTTACAACTCCCAGGGTAACGCTGGCCTCTTTAGAAATGAATAGAAAAATGTGCTCTAGGTGCTAAAATAATTTTAAAAATGTGCTTGCTCTAAGTAGTTTTTATCTGAACTTCTATTCTCTCGTTCAGAACATTTTGTAATATGCGCAACATTTTATAATTAAAACTCTGAACTGCAGATTAAAATTTGACTTGAGGTTGTGTAATATTCACGTGGATTAATAGCGCTTTGTTTCGCAGGGTTCTTGCCAGCTCCCAGTGGCGTTAGTTATAGAAGTGAAGTGGACGAAATACGGATCCTTACTGAACCCACAGGCTAAGATAGTCAACGTAACTGCAAATCTGATTTCATCCGCATTTCCTGAGGTAGGCCTACCTTTAGTTTCAAGGTACAGGTTAAGGGAGCATTTGAGACTTGATACCCCAGCATGTGCCATCAGTTTGGCTCAAATAAACTCTTATTTAAAAAAATAAAATAAAATAAAGGCAAAAGTTAAGATACAAGTCCAGATAAAACTCAAGTGTGATAGTGAAATTTATTGCTTTGAAAAAGATTATTATTAAAATTTAAACAGTTTGGATTCTTAAACAGTTGAGCAGTCATTATCTTAGAGAAAAAAAAAAAACTCCACTGACAATGGTTTTATTCACAGTAGCATTCTTGTTTAGATTTGACCTTTAAAATTATTGTGAAACTTGAATTCTGACTGACATCGATATGTCAGGACAACCTGGGTAAAAACCGTGGTCGGGTGAGGAGGAGAATGAGAGACGCCCCGTCTCTGTCACGCCGGTGGCACGCTGGATGGCAAGGCTTGCATCGCTGACGTTTTATTTCAGACCAACGCAGGAAATGAAAGGACGATTTTCATTTTCACTGCGGTTACTTTTGTGGATGTGTCTGCACCTGCAGAGGCAGGCTTCAGAGCTCGGCCAACCATCAATGCCAAGCTGCCCTTCAATTTCTTCTTCCCGTTTGTTTGACGTAAGTCACTAGCTAGGGAAGCGGCGCCACACCTCCAGAACAGAGTGGGTGCGGGGCCGGGGATCCCTCAGAAGCATCCCATTTGATTCCGTTTCTAACCCTTGTGGTTGCACCCAAACCAGCACGCTTGTCCTCTCCACTCATTCATCTTCCAGAGGTTTTATCCTGCTTGGTTTGGCTCTAGAATGGGGCGCCGTCTGGTCTTGGTCATTTCCAGAGCTCCCAGCTCGTAGGTCTCAGGTGGAAGCCACAGCGCATCTTTGGGAAGTGGGTAGAGAGCAGACTCTGAAGTAGCACGGGCGCTGCGGGCTTGTCCAGTTTACTTGCCCCCTGCTTTAACGTGAGTTATTTTAAAGGTATTCATTGCCTTCTGTTTTCTTTCCTTTTTCAGGTCCCACTGAAATGAGTACAAAGATAGCAAAGTGTTGTATAAAATTATGCAAGTAGAATACAAGGCCTCAGGAGGGGATCTTCCCCTGAATGTCATGTTAATTACAGTGGCATCTTGGGTCCAATGACATTTCTGTACCAGGCACTCTCGCTAGCTCGCTCTCCAGCTGGTGGGCTGGTGTGGGCTGCCACAGAGCAGTTCCAAGCAGCTGAAGCGGAGAAGAATATAGTAGGAGGGCCCGCAGGAAGGAGAGAGTTTATTTTATACATTAATTGTACAGTAATTGAGAAAAATGGTGTCAGGTGGAGCCAGCTAGAAGCTGGATGATGCAGCTGGATGATGCAGAGGAGGGGAGAACAGCCTCCCGGGAGAACTCGCCATAAGAGAAGCTGTTTAGAAGAGCTTGGACGTACAGAAGGCTTTTCTAGAATGGGCTGGTGGCCAAGGTAGCTTCTTTTTTTTTTTTTTTTTTGTCTTTCACAGTGCTCATATGAAAGCATGCACTGGTTCCTCAAGATCCATGTGTAGTATGAAAACTGTACATTTGATGAGATTAAAATTTATATACAACTAGTCATTGTCCGGCTTTGTTCATTTTCAAGCAAGAATTAAAGTGTTCGACTATGAGAAAACATAGCTTATGATACATCTGTTACACAGTGCAGGTGGGAATGGGATGGGAGGTTCTCGGCCACACCAGCAAAGAAATAGAGCTTCTGACAGACCGTGTCCCCAGAATCCAGGCTGGGTGGGAGCGGGGCGCAGGCCTCAGGCCACACCCATCCTGCAAACGGCCCCGGGAGTCTCTTGTCAGGGGCACAAGCCCACGAGGAGGCAGGGTCTTCTCTTCGCAGCAGAGTGGAGCAGGTACCCTCTAGTTCACATCCCCGAGGAGTCCGTGCTGTTTCAGTAACTTGTTAAGTCTCTCGATTTCTTGTTCCTGTTATTACAAAAGCAGACAGATAACTGAGTTTACTCTCTGAGCCTCCCCAGGGATGTGACAATCATTCAGTGAGCCCCAGGCACAGGGACCCAGCGCTGAAGGAAGGCTATACTCTTCCTATGAATTCAGTCCACTGAAGGAGACTGCTACAGTCAGATGGGGCCCAAGGGACAATAGCAGTGACAAAGAAGGGCGCGTGGCATAGTTCTGGCAAGGAGGCGCTGCCTAAGCCGACTCAAAGAACCAGGGACACAGCCCAGGGGCAGGACGCTGCAGGCTAAGGGCAGCTCGGGAGCAAAGGCCCGGTGGTGAGAAGCACCACGCCGAAGGCAGGGGGCTGCAAACAGCCAGCATTTTCCCAGAAATGTTTTCTTACCTTCTCAGAGCAGCTGAATTCAAGATGTTGGATCTTGGCGGCCAATTGCATATTAATTTGTTTTAATCTTAACAGTTGCCGTTCTGATCGTGTCTTAACTGAGATAATTATCCCTGAAAAATAATTGAGGGTCACAATGATACTGGTTTCCAATATAACCACTTAAAAAAAAGCCTATTATAAATGTATACAGTTTGGAAGATGGCGACAGACACGTAAAACAGTTATCAATAAAGGCATCAGAACTAAGAGGGTCAGATTTTTCATTTCTGAGCAAATCAGTACCTAGTTGTGCAATATTTCTCTTCAGCTCCCATGGGCTGGAAAATCCGTAGAAATAATCACTGACCAGTTGAGCATCAAGCTCCCTAATATAGCTCATTCACGATGGCACTGCCGCTTAGCAGTGTGCACAAAAGCCACAAAAGTACAAGGCTGGAAGTACTCGAGTTTGGGGCTGGGACTGCCACTTTCCTACAGTGGTGGCCATGTTAGTTGTTAGGCGATAACCTAAATCTTGGCTGACAGCAGGGTCATCTGATGGCTCCCAAATGTATGCACCACAGTGGGGGTACCGTCTCAAAAGGCTGCCACAACAGGGGATGCTATGCCCCTTTCTAAGGAAAGGTGACAGTATCTGGGCCCATGAACCCATACATATGACCCTGAGGCCCGGGAGCAACAGGCCCTAGTCCCAGGCATTCTTGGTTGTCACACTGGGTCCAGTTTAACTCGGTGTTACTTTTTCAGACCTTTCGGGCCATGCCGCTCAATAGGACAGCAATGCGATAATGAGCGTTGGCCAGTTCTATGCTCCGCTACCATTGGGACAAAGTAAATGAACGAGTTCCAGATGGTTTTGGTTTCAAAAGCAAATTTCACTATGATGTGACAAGAGTAATGGCAGTAACTGTGGCTCATGAGTCCTTTATAATCAGTTGTGGTTTATCTACCTCAGTTGTACATAAACTCTGTACAAAGTATTTTTCTGTTCGATTAATGAAATTATCAATTAGCATCAGCATCTTCGATAGTATCTGAAAAGTTTTATGTCCTTTGACAGAATCCAAGTGGATGCTCTTCACTTCACGGGCTTTCTTTTATCACTAGATCTGAACTCACCCCTAAATCCCACAGTGCCCACAGGCAGAGCTGTTCAGAGAGCCTCACAGGTGAGCAGACACGGCCCTCCACCTGCGTGGTCTCGCCACAGCCAGCAGGCTGTGGAGCTCAGAAGGCTGTGACAGGACCCGCTGTGCCACCAAAGAAAGAAGCTCCGTCAGGGCACGGCCTGCTGCAAATGGGCTGCACTGCTGCTCGCTCACTCTGGACAGACCCACGGCCTATCATGCTGGGCCCCGGTCCAGCGGTCCCCAAACATGGCTGGACACCAAAATTACCTGGCAATGCCTCAAAGACAGACACCCTGCCTGGGCTCCACCCCAGGCCTCTGCATCAGAGTCTCCATTATTTTTAAAAAGTGTTCATTGAAGGTGATTCTGACATAGCAGGTCCATGGGCAGGCGTCTGAGCAACTGACTACACTGGCAGCTGAACAGTTAACTAGCTGGCGATCACTGTCACCTAAAATCACAGTCAGCCTGGCTTCCCCCACACAGAGGCTCCCCACGCCAATGGGGTGTGCTCCCCAACAGGGTGTGCGTGAGGAATAGGATTTCTACGGGAAAGGTGGTAAAGCAGGATTCCCCCAAGCTTGTTGTTCTGGGCCACGTGACTAGGTGTTATCTCCCCAGAAAGTGTCAAACCCTCAGTTTGGAAAACTATGGTAGTTCTCAGAGCCTTCATCACGCAAACATGTGCCGTGACTTTCTCAAAGAGGGCACAATATAACGCACAGCATTTCAGCTTCCCTACACCCCTTCTGGCGTGCCCCTCCCGAGGTGAGATGGGGTTTGGCAGGAAACACCTAAGTGAAAACCAAAGGCGCTCCGGGAGCCAGGCTGGAGGGACCAATCAGGGTTGAGTCTAACCCTTTCCACAAACATCTAGTGATCATGGAAACAGGGCTAAAAGGAGAAGGGTAATTCCTCTCAAAGCACATGGCTCGGTGTCAATTCGTAGCCACAGAGGTGACGCTGGGACATCAAGTCTGACCGCTTCATTTTCCTTGAGACAGCGGGGAGGAGGAGACAGGAATCGTAATGGAAACCACCACGTGGCCTCTGTGCCCACTCCCGGGCTCCGCCTACTCCCGGGCTCCGGCCACTCCCAGGCCCCGCCCCTCTTACCGGGCTCCGCCCTCACACCTGGGCTCCGTCCCCACTACTGGGCTCCGCCCCACTGCTGGCTCCACCCCCACTCCCGGGCCCCGCCCCTATTCCCGGGCTCCGCCCCCACTACTGGGCTCCCCACCACTCCGGCTCCGCCCCACTGCTGGCTCCACCCCCACTCCCGGGCCCCGCCCACCCTCCGTCTCTGCTCAGCAATCCCGGAGCACAAGGGACCTACCATTGATGATCCGGGCCACTCTCCACAGCCGGAGCAGAATCAGCAGGCTGAGCGCCTCAAACTCGTGCTCAAGGAACAGAAGGACAATGTCGAGGATGAAAGAAACCACCACGACGATGGCATCCAGGATTTCAAACTTGTGGTGTAAGAACTCCAAGCGGAAGGCATATATTTTAAAGGAAATTTCCATCATAAAGAGGGTCAAGATGGCAATGCTCATGTAGTGGAATATCTGAAGGAGACAAGGAGGCACAGTGAGAGCAGATCCCAGCTGGTCACAGGCTGGGGCAGGTCACACAGACCCGCTGGCCTCAAGTGCCCCTGCTTGGTCCCCAGGGAGAGATTTCATACACTGACCAATCAGAACTCCCGCCAGCACCACGTGCTGTTCTCTGGCTGGCAGTACAGCTGGGAACGCCACAGACAGGGCTCTGCTCTTCCATGGGCAACTGTACGGTGGCAGCATTGAAAACATCCACCACGCCTACTGGCAGAGCATGCCATTGCTAGGAATTTATCCTACAGCTAAATTCACACGTTGACAAAGACCTGTTGTGAAGCTATTGACTGCAGCATCGTTTGCAGAACAATAGAACTATCTATTAGAGGGCACTTGTCAGATGCATTACAGAACCTCCCATAAGCAGCACCATGCAATTGTA
Source organism: Macroglossus sobrinus (assembly GCA_004027375.1). NCBI lineage: Eukaryota > Metazoa > Chordata > Mammalia > Chiroptera > Pteropodidae > Macroglossus > Macroglossus sobrinus. The sequence continues at coordinate 260,894 of PVKZ01001961.1, forward strand.
GAAAAGACCCAGGCTGATCCATGGGTATTGATTAGAAATGATCACCAAGGTAGATGGTAAGTGAAGAGTTTCCAGGTTTTGATTTATAAGTGCTAGTCTTCATTAACAAAGTGAGCTGGGATGTCATCTCGGGCCTGCAAGCAAGGAAACGCTCAAAGACTAGGGAGTCATGCCAGACACAGCAGTCCACTCCAAGAGGCTCACAGTGACAAAATTTGGGACAATTTGAACATTGAAAAGAATGACTATGATTGCAATACTCTGAATACACATACACACACACACACACAAAAAAAATCCATGAGTCCATAGCAGGTGATATGTGCACACACGGGGGGCGGGGAGGTGGGTAACTCTACTTTACAAAAGAATATCAACTACTAGAATGTAGAAGGAAAGAGAGAAATCGTCGGTTTGCATCCCCCTGTGTACTCGCTGCCCAGCCAGTGGATGCTAACTGGGGAAGAAGATACTGGCAGGGTGCTGAAGTGTCCCTGAGCAGATTATTTGTAACTGCAAAGGGAAAAGTGCCCCTGGACAGCGGAGCAGCCCAGCATTCACGACCTTAATCAAGTGATCTTACAGGGTGTCACTAACAGTCGACCCCTCTGGCCCCAGGCACCACGATATAAAGATGACAGCTCACCAGCGAAGAACTAACGGTACAAGTCTCTGGACTAACTTCTGGTTACAGGAAAATACAGAGAATAAAGGGACAACTTAAAGGATTTCCAAGGAAACAGTGTGACAAATCCAGAATGCGGGACACTATATAAGATGATTGGCTGGACTCTTCAGTCAATGAAATGTCATGAGAAAAAAAAAGGGTCAGAAAATATAACCAAATAGAACATCAAATGTCTGGATCCTCGTTAGGGAAAAAAAAAAAAAAGCACTATAAAAGACATTCTTGGAATGAATGAGGAAATTTGAATACAAACTGGTTGTTAGACCTTAAGGAGTCATTGGTAATTTTTAAGATGTGATAACGCTATAATGGTTCTGTGGGAGAAAGACCTTATTCAAAGTATTTCGAGGTGAAGTGTCATGATGTCTAACTTTCAAATGGTCAAAAATATACGGGTGTGTTTGTGGCTACGTCTAGATAAAGCAAATATAGCAAAATGTATAATTGCCCTTTTTTCTTAATAAAAAGTTGAAGAAAAAGAAAGGCACAAGACAGCGAATATAGCAGGTATGTTACTGATTCTGTTAAAAAAAAACAGAAAAGAAGTTCATCGATGGGAGGAAAGGAACCTCGAGTGGTAGGAAGGATGTTTGATATTTTTTTCCATCCTTTCTATCACTTGAAGAGACATTTTTGCATTATCGTTTGAATTTTGTTTTTAGATAAAGTGTGTGGGGAGACACTTCTCAGGACCCAGTCTTTCTCATGTTCCTGGTGACAGGGGCCACATATGGTGCGTTTTTGGTGAGTCCACCGCCCCTTGGGCAAATATCTGGGGCGGACTCAGGCGGGAACTGTGCATTGGTGGGCACATCCCCCAAATGGCTCCAGCCTAGGGACCACATAGGAACATCTGCAGGAGGAAACAGAGCGTGTCTGCCTCTCGGGGATGGATGGGAAAGTAGCATTGTCCTCTAGAATCCCACGCTCCAGCCCCGTGGTCTGGGATAACTCAAGAGTCAAGCCATCGGGTGAACGGAGAACATTTGCTTGTAGTAAATGCTTATCCCTAATTCGGAAAGGAAGGCATTCTCTCCGCTCTTTGGCTAAAAGTACCCAGTCAGTCAAACTACTAATCAGGCCTGGAGACTCCAAGGCGAATGCTGTCTGCACCACTCTGCACCCCATCAATGTGGCTGACGGAAGCGAACCGAATGAATTATAGGGCTGCTGACACCTTACCCTGGCGGCATAGTTGTTCTTGTCAGGCTGGATGATCTTCAGGTCCAGAATCAGCTCGGCCAGCACCAGGAGGGCATCCAGAATGACCAGACAAATGATGATAACCTGCGGGCCGAGGGAGGAGCAAGAAACCACGAGACATAAGTGGGGATTCTCCTTCCACCTGGAAGGGCTGGTTTGGAAACATCTGGGTGAAACCACTGGGGAAAAATGCCAAGGCCGGGAAGCTGCTGCCTGAATCCCCAGCACCCTGCTGGGGGCCAGCTCCTCTCACAGAAGCCCCTCCTTCTGCTGCCTTCTCCTGTTCGCCCCCAGGCAGGGTCCGTCCTAGAGCTGCTCTGTACAGCTCACTGACTGACCCTCGGTCACCGCTCATCTTTCTCTCACTCGTTCCCTGCTTCCCAGCATCTCCCAAACCAAATTGCTAATTCCTAGAGGGCAAAAAAATATACAAGTCATCACAAAGTTTCCACATGTTTATGTTTTTTCCAGTTCTGAGAACTGTTCTTTGCCAGGGTAAGCCCAGAACAGATGCTCAATAAATAATTAAGAACACCCAGCCTCAGAGATCTGAGTCGTGGAAGGACCTCCTGAGACTGCCTCCCTCAGCCGGCCCAGTTAAAGCGATATGCACTATGCAGGTAAAACAGCTTCCATCGGGAGCTGTGAGACAGTTGCCCCAATACAGGTGTGGGGGGCTGGGACTGGGAAGGGCTGTGGGAAAGGCAATCTCGTGACCTGCCAGCCGAGGAGGGCAGTGGCAACCAGGCCGGAGTGAGTAGGTAACCTCAGTGATTGATGGTGGTGATCATGGTGACGCCTTGAAGTGGTGATGACTTTGGTGAGGACACTAATAGGAAGGGTGGAGGTGACATCATTCAAGGAGACCCCGGGGGTGACGCGGTGATGGCGGAAACGACAGCGATGGGAGGAACCCCAGAGGACACTGTGTAATCCATCTCTTTCTCCCTTTAGAAATACTGGACCATCCCTAGCTTCCCCGGGGTCTGCCTCTTACAAGCTCAGGTAGACAGATTTGGGCTCTGAAAGTTAATCTGCCGTTATCTTGGCAGTGTCTGCAGTTTCAGGATGAAATTCGACAAGTTCGGGCTTATATAAGAAAGAATTATTAAGTTACAAAATAGTCATGGGGACATAGAGTACACAGCACAGGAGACATAGTCACCAGTATTGTAATGGCCTGTGTAGAGCCAGAGGGGTGATGTAGAGAGTGATGGGGGGGTCATTTCATAAACGATATAAATGCCTAACCAAAGTACTGTAAACTGAAGCGAATATAAATGAAAACTTTCTAAAGATAAAAGTTAAAAAAGACTAACAAACCTTTTGACCATTTCAAACTGTAGCTAATTATTTCAGTAATTAAAGTATTCGATGACATGGTTTAATGTGAAAACTGCATGGCAAATTTTTTTGGTAATGAAGTTTTCACACATATCCAAATTCAGTAGCTTAACACAGAGGCAAGCCTCTGGTGGGTCTTCCTGTCTTCCTTCCTTCCTTCCTTCCTTCCTACCTTCCTTCTTTCCTTCCTTCCATCCTGTCTTCCTTCCTTCCTTCCTTCCTTCCTTCCTTCTTTCCTTCCTTTCTCTTTCTTTCTCTCTTTCTCTCTTTCTTTCCTTTCTTCCTTTCCTTTCTTTTCCTTTCTCTCTTTCCCTCCCTCCCTCCCCCTCTCTCTTTCTCTCTTTCCCTCTTTCTTTCTCCCTTCCTTCTTTCCTTTTCCTTCCTTCCTTCCTTCCTTCCTTCCTTCCTTCCTTCCTTCCTTCCTTCCTTCCTTCCTTTCTCTCTCTCTTTCTCTCTCTTTCTTTCTTTCCCTTCTTCCTTTCCTTTCCTTTCTCTCTTTCCCTCTTTCCCTCCCTCCCTCCCCCTCTCTCTTTCTCTCTCTTTCTCTCTCTTTCTCTTCCTTCCTTCCTTCCTTCCTTCCTTCCTTCCTTCCTTCCTTCCTTCCTTCCTTCCTTCCTTCATTTCTCTTCCTTCCTTCTTTGGTTTTATTTTAGAGCTAAAGAAATCTGATCTAAAACCAAGACACAGAGATATTAAAAACCAACGGAATATTCAGCTATGAGAAAAAATGAAGTCTTGATGCATACTATAACATGGATGAACCAAGAAAAACATGATGCTAAGTGAAAGAGGCTGGTCACCGAAGACCATCTATATTGTACAATTTCATTTATATGAAATGTCCATAACAGGTAAATCTATATATATCAGTGGTTGTCAGGGCCTGGGGGAGTTATTATTTAATGGGTACCAAACCTCCTTTTGGGGTGATGAAAACATTCTGGAATTAGATAGTGGTGATGATGGCAAACATTATGAATAAGCTAAATAAATGCCACTGAACGAATGAAAACCATTAACTTTATGTCATATGTATCTCACCTCTAAAGAGACAGATAGACCCAAGGTCACAAAACTACGATGGCTGAGTCTCCACCCGGCCTCTCTGAACTAACCGCCAAGGCCCTGAATTTACCAGTTCACTAGCACTTCGTTCTATTTCTGAGGGGAGTCACGCAAATTCTGAGACTTCAGGAGGCTGGTTAATTTCAGGTGCTGGCCTGGCAGCGATGGCCGAACGCAATGGTGCAGAGTGTGGGCGGCCACGGGCGGCCAGTCCTGGGCCACCTGCCCCAAGAGCCTGGACCTCGGGCACGTCTCTCCATACCGCCGAGCCTCAGCGTGAACGCTAAGCCTCAGTGTCCTCCTGTGGAAAATGAGGTTGGTCATACTTTCCACCCCGGAGCATCGCGTGAGATGACGTGTGGGGGGCGCTGAGCACGGGGCCCAACCACCGTGAGCAGGTAGCAAAAGTGAAACTCTTCACAGCGATCGTCCCCTGTCCACCCATGGTTTCCACGGAGGCCCGACACGCCCCGTATACTCTCCCGTGGCTGTGCCACCCCATGTGAGAAGCGACAGCAGTTAACCGTGTATCATGTCACTTTGGCCACCTCAAACGATGAGAGCATGAGACTGCATCCAGGAGAAGGACTGCAGAATCTTCTCGGACGCTGATTCCACTGGCACAGATCCAACCCCCGAACTGGCATCCCTCGCTCCGACGAGGCCTCCCTGCTTCTACTCTGAGACCCTCGACAAATCTGGTCACGTTACCCCGCTCTTACCCACATTTAGAACCCCCGATGGCTGTCCACTGCCCATGGGCGATGCCCTCCTAGTGCCTCCTCTCTCCTCACTATACACAGGCCGTGTAGACCCTTCTCAATTCCACCAACACTGCAGATCCTTTGCAAACATGGCCCCCTGCCCCAAAGCCCTGCCCCTCCCCCAACCACAGAGCTCACTCCTGCCCAACCCTCAGGTGTTAGATGAAATGTCACTCTCTCCACCACACGTCCTCTGCCTCCCAATCCTAGATCAGGTCTCCCCTCAACCCCAGGACCTCTCAGAGGCCCCCCTGTTCCCCTGCAGGGAGCTTCGCTCCACTTGTAACTAACGTCTGCCTGGGTGATTTCTCGAATGCCTGCCTCTCCACTGGGCATACATCCTCCATGAGTGAGGGCAGGTGTGTGTCCGCCATGCTCGCCACTGTACCCCTGGCACATAGTAGGTGCTAAAAAACGACTGTTGAGTGAATGAATAAACATCTCTGCTTATGTTGCAACAGTCAGTCTTTTTTCCCTAGTATCTCTGGGCCCCAGCCATGTGGCCCAGTGGACCCAGTCAGGAGAGGAGGAACTTTGTGTGTGTGTGTGGGGGTGTCCGGGGCTCCCCTTGCAGCTGGGAGGAAGCTGGCTCCTTCCTTCTGCTCCTGAAATTGAGGGTTTGGGCTTTCAACCCCAACAACTTAATACCATGTTTCCTTTGCTGTCACAGCCACAGAGAGAAATGAACTGCAAGGCGGGCTGCGTTGTTTGGCCTGCATTTTTTCCTCTAAGCCACACGAAAGAGAAAAAGACCAAAATAAAAAAAATTTTTTTTTTTTTTCTATTTTACCCTGGAACAAAGTCAGTGATGGGAGTGGCAGGGACTGTTTCTTCCTGCTTCAGAAGAGACATTACATTAGATCTTGGTAGGAATTGGGTTATTTTGGGTTTCAGAGGACATCAGCTGCTGGGTGCCCCAAATTGGCTTCATTTGAGAGCTGGGATGACAAGGGGCTACGTGCTTCCCTAATGTCCCTCGGCCTCTTGCATTCTCCCGGGATGCAGACACGCTTGTGGACACCTGCTCGCCCACCTCGGGGCTGGGGGTGGGTTTCAGAAAGCTGGTCAGACTCAACCTGCCTTTGTCCTTCAAAATCAGAAGACATCAGGGCAGGTCCTGGATCCCATAGAAAGTTCTGGTCTCTTGGCTATCTGAAGTCAGGTGTTCCTGTCATGTTCTCCCCAAAACCACACCTGGAGGTCGGGAGCACATTAAGCCAGGCAGATGTCTGTGGCGTCACTCCACAAAAGAAGAGACTGAAGCTCCCACGGCAATGAGTCTGTGAGGCATGGGACCCCATTGGCCTTGTTCAACTCAGGGCAGGCATGCCACGTTTGCTAAGTGAATGCAGGCGTGTTTCTCCTGCCTTCAACATTTACAATTCAGTGTGTGAGTGCAGGTATGGGAAAATGGGCACGACATACAATTTATGATTTCAACCATCTCAAAGAGCATGGAGTTCAGCGACATTAAGCGTAGTCTCAAGGTCGTGTAACTAACTTTCGCCACTTTGTGGTCCCAGAACACATTTCTCTCATCTCAAAGGGGGGTCCCTGTATCCATCAGCAGTCACTGCCCCTTCTTCCCTCCCTCCAGCTTGTGATCACCGCCAATCTGCTTTCTGTCTCTGGGGTGTACCTAGTTTGGACGTTACCTATACACAGAATCACGGGATATGTCATCTTTGGCGACTGTCTTATCTCGCTCAGCATCGTGCTTTCACACTGTGGTGTGTGTCGGGGCTCCATCCCTGTTTAGGGCTGAGTATGGGGAGACCCCATTTTGCTTTTCCTTCATCAGCTGATGGACTTTTGACTTTTCGATGATGATTTATTTCATCCCTGATGACACGGGACCCGCCCGGTGTACCCGCTGCTGTATTGGGCACCTGGCAGGCACACAGTCGTACTCGGGGGACACCCACACCGTGAATGAGGCAGTGGCAGAGAGCCGCCCCACCTCACCCTGGCCTTGTGACTCTCAGCTGAGGGCTCTGCCCGCCCCCGCTGTGGGCACCTGGCGGGGGCCCCCGTCCACACCCACCTGAAACCTGTGGGAGCTGAAGAGCTTCCGCAGCATGCTCCTGAAGTCGAGGGGCCGCCTGGGCGGGGAGACCGGGGCGGTGGTCGGGTCGGCAGCTCGGCCCTCCTCGCCCGAGGCCGGCGCTGCTGGCGGCTGCTCCTCGTCCTCCTCCTCCTCCTCCTCGTTCTCCCATTTCTGGTAGTTGACGTTCCAGGCGTGGTAGTCATCCCCGACGACGGTGAAGTGTTTCAAGAACTTGCTCATCCTCTCAGCGGGAGCCACCTTGGCCCTGCGGGTGACTGCCTGAAGGGAGGGGACAGTGGGCACTCAGGCAGGGTGGCCCTCGGAGCCCATCCAGACCATCCGCGCGGACCTCCACGTCTCTCCGGCGGGGAGCAGGGGTGCAGCTGGAGAGGGCCGCAGGGGTGAAGCAGCCCCAGCGCTCAGAGCACCGAGCCAGCACAGACACTGTGAGGTCACGGTGGTTTCTGGTGCTTTTATTTTTGGCATCTAGGTTCTCAGTGCTGGGTGAGGCAACAGGAAACCCCAGACCCCATCAGGCCTATCGCTGTAGTCTGCTTGGCAGTAACCGACGGAATTGGTACTGCAGCCCGGTCACAAAATACCCAGCACAGGCCCACGTGTCAAGCCCGGAAGAGCGGACCCATGCATGCTTCAGAAGCATCGCCAGCTGAAAAACCAGTGGTGAGAGTCCGTGGGGCAGGGGGAGGGGTGAGCCAAAAGTAAAAGTAGCCACAGTTTCACAGAAAAGTGAAGGCCTCCCCCGTTCACGCCACAGCTCAGCCTTTGAGAGGTGAGCAGCAAACAGGGTTTTTCCTAAGTTCAGCCAGGACTGTGTTAGATACACCATGGACAGTTGTTTAAAGACTGATGACTTCAAAGCAAAAAATAATAATAATAATTCTCCCCACTTTCCCCAGGTAATAATTGTTGTATGGAGTTCAGTAATGAAATCTTTCAGGTATGGGTACAAGAAAAGGCAATATGATCGGTGGAATAGGAAAGGAGAGTCCAGAGCAGACCCCGGTTCCTGTGGGTGCCATGTTGGTGGCAGGCCAGATCAGTGGGAAAAGGCTGGAGAGGTTAGGACATCTGGCGTTCTCAATTAAAAAAAAAAAAAAGGAAATAAAAGACCCCTCCCTCACACCACACACAGAATAAATTTCAGATGCATTAACATTAACATATATAAATGTATTTTTATAAAAACTGTACAAGTCTTAGAACAAAATACAGGCAAGTGTCTTTATGATCTCAAGACAGCGAAAGATTGCTTAAATAAGACACAAAGCACTAAAGATGCTGACTCAACTCGTCAAAACTAAAAGCTTTTAATCACACACACACACACACACACACACACACACACACACACACACACCTACAAAGACACACTGCAGATTGGGAATAAGTATTTGCAATATACCTAACAGACCAAGATTTAGTATCCAGAATATATAAAGAAATCGTACCCCAAAGAGATAACTCCATGGGAAACTAGGTAATGGAGATTAATAGGCAGGTCACTTAAGAGGAAACCCAAATGGCCAAGACGCTCGACTTCACTAGAACTCAGGAAAATGCAAATGGAGGTGACAACCACACAGCTTTCACTCGTTAGATTGGCAAGAATCTGAAAGTCTGCGATGGCAAATATTGGTGCTGGTGTGAAGCAATGGGGTCTCTTGAACGCCGAAGATACAAACAAACACTGGCACCACCATGTTTTTGGAATGCAATATGGTATTGTTTTGTCAAGATGAAGTTGTGCATATCTTTCTTAGTGATTAGAGATTCTGTCCCCGGATAGGCGCCAAAGAAAAACTCGCCCACGTGTGCTTCAATCAGTGACATGTTCAAGAATGTTCACTGTGAATGTTCACCTAAGGAGTAGGAGAGGAATCCTCTCTAGTGGTGCGATGGAATACTATACAGCAGTTAAAAAGGAACTGTGTCTCTGCATCATGGAGGACATCTACTAGTACTAGCTCTGTAGCACTGAACACAGTAGATCACTCCTTTCTTCAAACATTTATCTCATTGGCTTCTGGGAGTCCACACTCTCCTGATTTTCCTCCTGCCTCAATGGTTCCTTCTTGCCAGTTTGGCTTGTTGGATGTCTTAAGAGGAAGACCTTGAATTTAAGTATTGGCATTCCCAGGCCTCAGGTCTATGACTCCCTCTTTTCTCTGTACTAGGTTCTTAGGGGGTCTCATTCAGCAGCATGATATGTAAATACTATTCCTAATCCCAGTCTCTCCACTGAACTCCAGATATGATACCCAATTGTTTACAGCAGCGGTCCCCAACCTTTGTGGCACCAGGGACTGGTGCTCCTATGAGAATCTAAGGCCTGATGATCTGAGGTGGAGCTGAGGCGGGGATGCTAGTGCTGGGGAGCAGCTGCAAATACAGATGCAGCTTCGCTGGCTCGCCCACCCCTCACCTCCAGCTGTGTGGCCTGGTTCCTAACAGGCCACAGACTGATACTGGTCTGCGGCTCGGGGGTTGGGGACCCCTGATGTATAGGACATCACCCTTAGTTATCTAATAGTGACCTTACACCTAAGCATGTCCAAAACAGAATTATTCATTCATCACTCAGACATGCCCCTTCTCAGGGTATGGCATTTCATCTGTCTGTTTCCTTAGGCCAGTGACTCTGGCATCATTCTTGATCTTCCTCTCTCTCACTCTCAAACACCTGCCTAACAGTAAATTTTGTTGGCTCTACCTTTAAATTACATTCCAAGTAAGACCAGTATGCCCGTCTAGATCGCTATTATCTGGTTCAAACCAATCTTCTCCTGCCCTGTCTTGCCGGGATTACTGCAGCAGCCTCCACGCCTCCTCCCTGTATATCCATGCTCCTTAGAGCAGGCAGAAAGAACTTACGGGAACATAAATGTGATAACGTCATGTCCTTCCTTGAAACCCTCAAATGTTTCAGCACCCCTAGTTCCCCTTCCTGATCCCCAAGTAAACCCGGTGCCTGTTGGAATTCTCTTCCCCGTGGCTTGCTTGCACCTTCTCTCAGGTCAGGCCTCTGCTCAAATATCACCTCTTCTGAGACCTTGTCTGGTCACCCTTGCCCAATCACACTGCATTCCCCTTACCTGGCTTCATTTTTCTTTATTGCCCTTATTGCTGCTGACATTATATATGTATTTGTTTGTGTGTTTATTATTTGCCTCCCCAACTAGACTCGAAGCTTCATGAGAGTGAGACTCTTTCCATCTGGTGCAACCGCCTACCCCATGCCTTGCACACAAAACACTCAAATATTTAAGTGACTGAATGAATACAGCGACATGGACAAATCTTTAAAAATATGTTGCATATAAAAGGAAGCTATGGAAGAGCATTAACAATATAATACCACTTAACCCATTTCCAATTCGCCCCAAGAAGACTCACTGGAGGTGCTTGGGGCTGCAGGGTGTACCCCGAGATAATTCGTGGATTACAGTCCAAACCTCACCCCTCAAAGCTTGCCACAAAATATCTCGCTTTCATTATTATTTTCACATTGCTCTAGAATATCCACAGTCTTTGGAAACAAAGTAAAAATTTAAAAATACATGCGAAATATTACTACGTACTGCTCTTGGAATGTGTAAACATGGGAGTGTAAACATACAAAAGAATTGGATTTCTGCTTCTGATCATGACAGAGTAACGGGTATAAATAGCTATAAAACGGCATAAAAGATGTGAAAGTTACTGTGATCCCGAGAGAAAGGAAACCTATGGGATGAGCCCCACAATTGCGTTCGCTTTCCGCCTAGAGGTACTTTCTGGACTGTGGCGGCACAGATTATAGAGTTCAAGGCTACTGAGCCTCCTTCCCTCAGGAATGTGCATGGCACAGAAAAGGAAGCTGTGCAAAGAAGGAGCTCCAAAATGTGGAGTTTGGCTGAGTCTTAAACGTCACACGTGCAGAGCAAGACTCCACGAGGCAGGACAAATTACAACTTTTAGGGGGGAAAAAAAGATTCTTGGGGAACGGTGAGCTGAGTAACTAGCACGGACTACACAGGGCTGAGTAGAGAGATCTGTGAGTTCCAAACAGCCACAGTGAGAGATCTATCTCACTGAACACTGAGCATTCAGTAGGAATTTGAGAAAATCCATGCTTATCGGTAAAACTAACCTAACCCTACAGTTATGCCCATCCCAACTAAGCCTGGAAAAGATCAAGCTGATCCCAAGGAAATCAAGTGCCTGTTGGAACAAAACTCAATACTCCATTAGGGAAGTTAGCAAAATACAATCAATGACATAACAATCATAATGTCCAGCATATAATGAAAAATTACTAGACAAAAAAAAATAAGCAGAAAATGTGGTCATAACCAGTTAAAAAATTAGCTTGTTAGCTCAAAATGGACAGAGATAATGGAATTAGCCAACAAAGACTTAAAAATGGTTATATAAATATGTTCAAGGGTTTCAAGGAAAACATGAACCTAATAGAGAACAGAGAATCTCAGCAGAGAAATGGAAACTACGAAAGAGATATGAATGCAACCTAAATGCCCATCAACAGGTGATTGGATAAAATTATAGTTAATACATACAATGGAATATTACTCAGCCATTAAAAAAATGAAATCCTACCATTTGCAATGACATGGATGGACCTAGAGGTGAAATAAGTCAGATAGAAAAAGATAAATACCATAAAATTTCACTTATATACGAAATCTAAGGAACAAAAAGAACAAACTGATCAAAAACAGATTCACAACTATAGAGGATAATCTCGTGATGGCCAGAGGGGAAAGGGTACTGGGAGGCTGGGAGAAAGGGGTGAAGGGTTAAAGAAGTACAAATTAGTAGCTGATAGGTGGTCACGGGGATGGGAGCATGGCATAAAGACTGTAGTCAGCAGTAATGTAATGGCTAGGTGGAGAGCCAGAGGAGAGAAACAGCAATTAGGGGGATCATTTTATAAACCCATGTACTATATACTTGAAACTAATAATAAAATAAAATTTAAGAACAAACAAAAAAAATAAGAGATATGAATAGATACTTTAGAACTTAAAAATGCATCAAATGAAAAAGTGGATTAGATGCTACAAGAAGGAAAGATCATTGAACTTAAAGACATAGTAATAGAAAATATCCAGTGGAACGATGGCTAGCATAAGGCTGGGGGAAAAAAAAAAAGAATGAAGTCTTAGAGACAATATTAAGTGGTCTAACATACATGTACCTCAGGCACCAAAAGGAGATGAGAGAGATTAGGGCAAAAATATACATCTATCGACTTGGAGAAATAAGGGCTGAAAACAATCTCCAAATTTGAAGGAAAAATATAAATATATAGATCCAAGAAGCTCAATGAACACCAAGAGGACAAACATACAAAAGAACGAACCGGAAGGAGAAGGTGACCTCAGGACAGGGGCTGTCTCAGGATGGGATAAGGGTCGAAAATAGAGGAAGTCAAAAAGAGCGTGGCCTTCAGCTGAAAAACGTTTTTTTTAATTACAAACAAGATTTGAGGAAAATACGACAAAAGGGTAATAGCTGTCAACTCAGGATGATGTTTTTACATAAGTATATACTATTTTTATCCTTTTTATATTTTTACATTTTCTAAGGTCAAAGAAAACAGTCTTTCTCCATTAATACGCCTTTGGATGCACGCTCAGGTTTTTTTCATCATTAAGTTTTGTGAGCTCAGGAAAGGTTCGAGTCCAAATACATCACCTGGCCTGACTGCCCGACTCTTTCAGAGGCGGGAGCATTTTGGGGCTGGGCAGCTGCGATTTCTTCCAGGTCACAGTACATTTACGACCAGGACTCAAGTTCTTGGGCTCAGTTCACTGTGATTTCTTCTGTTCTGAGGTGCCTTGAAGATTTTCAAGTTCCAAACTAATAATCAAAGAATACCACCTCTTTCATAAGCCTCCCCCTGAACTCCAACATTTTCTCGTTAAAGGGTCCGGAGACTGTGGGGTGAGGTTACAGGTGGTACGTGGGGAGGTGGTGGTGCCCCCAAATGCTACATCAGGCATCTGTGGTTTGAGCTCCAGGCTGCCCCCCGTGCCCCATCTCCTATGTTGTTCGAGTACCTTGATTTGACACTTCCTCAGATGCTAAGAGGCCCAAGTGGAGCTTATGACCACTGACTGCATAACCTCCCACGAGGGAACCTTCCGGTTCTTTCCCCATCCGTGGTCCTGGGGGGCCCGTCTGGCTCTCTTCTCTTCGTGCCATTCACTTTCTCCTCCAAGCCTTCATCCTGTCACCCAGGAAACTGTGATGGCCTCCTTACAGATCTCTCCTTTGACTCAGTTCTAGCACATTCTGCACCCAGAAGCCTGAGTGGGTTTCATAAGCCCTCACCTCTGACCACAGCATCTAATCATATCTCTGGCCTCCCTGCATGCCTTTTGCTCTTTGAATAAACCTCCAAGATCCTTCACACGATGCCTGTGGCCCGGTGGGGTTTGGTCTTATCTCCCTCCTCACAACCTGACATGCTCCCCACTCTGCAGCTGTGCTGGCTGCCCTCTGTCCCCAAATGTGCCATAGTCTCCCCTCTGAGCCTCACACAGCCTCTCCCCTTAACCCGGATCGCTCTGCTCCCCACTCTGGCCTTGCCTCACTCTCACTCATGCTTGAAACCTCAGCTGAAATGCCCCTTCCTCAGAGAGGCCCTCCTTGACCCCTAAAATCTAAACCAGGCCCCTTTTCAATTTTTTTTTTCTTTTTTTGTGGTGACATTGGTTAACGAGATCCGGTACCCTTCTCAATTTTATAACCTCTCTCTATACTCGTTCCTTTTCCTACAAGAGGCCTCCTCACAATTTCTAACTAGAAACTTTTTTTGGCGCAGCTGTTTCTTTATTACTTATCTCTCTGCACCAGCATTTAAGCTCCACGAAGGCAGGGTCTTTGTCCCCTGAGTCGCATGTGGCACCTGACCTAGAACAGAAGCCCATCAAGCAACTGTTGGCTGAGGGCACTGGTACCCTGTCTCCCACGAGGGGCTGCAGCTTATCTGAGGCAGGACCCTCTCCCACTGCCCAGTTTTTTGGGCTGGCCTAGTGCCAAGCCTCCAGGTGGCTACTGGCCATAATTTCACCCTAAAACACTTCATCTGGCAGATGGACACCTGTACTAGTTCTCAGTATGGTCAGAGCCTCGGGGTGTTTTGCAAAAACCACATTTATATTTTACAGGAGAGGAAATTTTTTCTTTCTGAAACCTTGTGACTCATCACGAAGCAGTTTTGAGTAACTTGGGATGAAAATATTTACAGCACCCAGCGGTGCAGAAAAACGACTCTGGTTTTAAGTCAAACATCTCCATTCCAGAAGCAGAAAAGTCCCAGAAAAGGGCAAAGATCTAGCTGATCACGGAAACGTGGGCCTCCGCGGCCTCACCTCCCACCCGCCCTGCTAGAAACGACAGAAGGACGGACTCGGCGAGTCACACGGGGTTCGCCCTCGGTGCCTGGCCCGGAGCAGCTCCTCCACAAGCGACAGCTAGTCTCACTACTCTTCAGCAGCAAAAACTCTCATCTCCACTCCTCCAACGTCATCACTAGCCGCGGATGCCTGCTGTCTCTGCTCACCCGCCCGCTGCAGGCCTCTGCAACCCCGACACTGTTCAATCACATGAACCAGTATGTGGCTTAAGTCTACACTGAGTTGTTTCTGTCACTTGCAACCCCGAGAACCTAGACCAGCAGAGTCCCTGGCACTGAACGGCACCCCCTCCACACACACATCTCTATCCCTCTTGCATTAACCCTTGCTGACCCACTGGATCCTGACGCTGCCCCCTCTGGTACCGCGTCCTCTGACACAGCCAACTCGGTTCTTTTTCAGTCTCGTCTCTAATTTTTCTCTCGCTGGCTGCCCTTCTCAGAGTCCTATCTGCTGTCCCTGTCCCCACACCATCCGAAGTCCTCTAGACCTGGCCCTGTCCTGGTGCAGGGTGACGCCCCGCCTTTGGGGGGTCCCAACACATTTGTGTTCTCCGTGCTGCTCACGTTCACATCAGGGTCCCCACGGGGATGTCTGGCATTCCGCCAGGGCGTCGGTGTGCTGTGATGCAGACCGAGCTCATTTCTCATCTGTCCCTCCCCAAACCCACCGTCTTCCATTCATTCCCTAGGGTGGGTGTCACATCTACCCTGCTGCCCAAGCCAAGAGCCAATGACCACCCTCAGCTCCTCTCTCCCTTGGGCTCATCATGTGACCTCCCAGACACTGCTCACACTCCTCCTCCTCCTCCACCTCCTCCTCTATCTGACCCCTCCGACCCCTGGGAAGCCCGCACCAGCCTCCTCACTCGGCCCCCTGCCCCCCCATTCTATCCACACCGCGGTGGCCCGCGTCACCTTTCTCCAGTGCCAACCTCGCTGTGTCCCTGCTGTCACCTACATCATAACCTCCAGTTCCCCAACCCCCGCCCTTCAGGACCAAGCCAGGGCTCTCTTGGTTTCCCCGGGCCCCAGTCTCCTTCCTCCCTGCCTCCGCCCTACTGCAGCCGGGCCGATGCCTCACGGTTCTAGAACAAACTGCACTTCTCCTGCTTCTAAAACTTTGCACGTTGTCCCCACTGTCTGGAGTCCCCTCTGCTTGTCTCACCCTGGTTCTGTCAGGCCTCACAGACATCTAGATCTTATCTCCCCTGGGAGGACTCCTTTAACCACAGTCCCCGCTGGGCGAGGGTCCTTCCTCTAGTTCCCCATCAGGCCACTTACTAGTGAGCACTGCCACCGGGGAGGGCGGACACCCTCCCTCCCTCCATCACAAAGAGAGGCTCCATGAATAGCGAATGACTGAATTAACAAAAACCGACAGGAGCGACCCCTCAAAGAGAAATGAATTGCCTACTTCTCTTTAACAGATGAAATTACTAGCTGGGAGAAAGCGGGGGCGGGGGGAATGAGAAAAACAGACTTAGAAGAGGTGAAGAAAAGAATGGCCCCATGAATGGCTATTTTTACAGGCTCCGAGGCTGCCGTCTGTAGGAGGGGGAAGCCCCTATTTCAGGGTCATCGGACAATCACAGAAAATGGCACTTTTTAAGAAATTCAGCCACTTCAGCCAATTCCCAATTCTCAGGGCCCAATGTCCCTTAAGTCCCCATTGGCCCCCTCCCCCAAGAACTTATTTTGGGGACCCGATGTACTCAGCCATCAACACCTCCAGTCCCAAACGCCAACAAAGCCACAACAGCCGTGATATCGACTGTTACTGATTATTATTATTACATTAGTTGTTCTATTAACACACCACTGAGTTCTTTAAATGCGCCATTTCATTTAAGTTCCTAACAGCCCTCTGAGGGTTGAGGTCATCATTTTGGGTCTTGGTGAGGGAGGTGACACGTTCACAGACATGCACTTGGAAGACGGCAGAGCCGGGATCTGACCCCTACGCCGTGTGACTCAGAGCCCATGTATTAGAACTCACGGCTGAGGAGGAGCTGCTGAGTGGACAGCCGCCCGCTGGGAGGGTGTAATGAATGGGATGAACGGTGGCTGTCCCAAAATTCACGTCCACCTGGAACCTCAGAAGATGACCTTACTTGGAACATGGATCTTTGCAGGTGGAATGAGTTTAAAGATCTTGAGATGACATCATCCTGGATTCAGGCTGAGCCCAACCCAACAACAACCACTGTCCTTATATGAGGAGGAGACACACAGACGACACCATGAGGAGGTGGAGGTGGTGACTGCAGTGACACGTCTCCAAGCCCAGGCACACCAAGGACTGCCGGCAACCGCCTGCAGCTGGGAGAGAGCGAAGCACAGAGCTTCCCTTGGGGCCTCCAGGGGGAGCCAGCCTTGCTGACACCTTGATGTTGGACTCCTGGTCCCCAGACCTGGGAGAATACATCATTTCTGTTGTTGTAAGAGTCCCAGTTTGTGGTCATTTGTCATGACTGCTCCAGGAAATTAATACAGAGGGCGTGTGCCCAAGTCGGCTTATGACCCCCTGGAGTAAGCGAGCTCTTTTTCTGAGGTCACCAAACCACCTGGACGAAGCCTTCTTCTGTCGCTGCATTTTGCTCACAGTTCACAGGCCACCCCCACTCCCTCTGGCTCCCCCCTGAGGCTTCTAACAGTCCTGAGAAGGAGACAGGGCAGGGAGGAGCAAGTCTTTCCATTCTGCAGAAGGGGAAACTGAGGCACAGGAGGAGAGACCAATTGTCCAAAGTTACATGGCGTGGCAGGTGGACAGAGGTACAGGGAAGGAGACACTGCTATAGGCCACCTGGGGGACAGGTAAATGGGTATGCCCTTTGTAGGCGAGCGATCGGGTAGTTTCTTTCATCTTTTGAAAACACGAGTCTCTCCGATGTGCCAGGCATGGGAGTGAAGAAGGGGATAAGCCTTCAACCAGTTCCTGTCAAAATGTAAAGTGTCCCACATCATGTGACCTAGCGAGGTGACTCACACGAGCACACGGATGCTCGCCACAGTCCTGCCATAACATCCCAAACCTGGAAATGACCTCAGAGTCCATCGTTAAACACACGATGGCAGACCCACTACGCGGAATACTACGCAGCAGGTAAGAATGCAGTCAGCCCGTGTACCCGCAGGCACCGGCACAGAAAGGTGTCCTTGACCTACAGGTAAGTAAAAACCGGCATGTTTCAGACCGGAATGTACCGTATAATTCCACTTTATTAAAAGCAACAACCCAAACCACATGGTTACCTCTGGGAAGGGAGTGGGCTTGGAGGGTGACGAGAAAGTTTTAAAAATTTTTTTCTATTGGGTTTAACCACAAGAAATAGTCATTGTTTGGAGGAAGATCCAGCCTGCAGAGAATCGAGGGGTGAATGAAGAATTTAGGGGGGAGGGAAGGAAGGAGAATGAATATATATACACATATATACCCCAACACACACATAACTGGAATCTCTGAATAGGGAAACCAAAGAAATAGAATAGTTTAAGAGATAACGCAAGAAAACTTCACTGAAATGAAAGTCTAAAAAATTACTGTTTTTGTAGGTCAAAACCGGTAGAAATGGACAATTATATGTGAGTCAACCTAATATATACTAATCTAGTTGATTGTTGTAATTTCTTTTACTGAGAACCTGTCCATGTAGAATTTTAAAAGAAACACACACAAAAAAAGTAAGTGGTAAAGTCAGCATATGAACTCAAGTCTCCTGGCTAATTAGGGGGAAATATAGCAGAAAAGCTAAATTTTTAAAGCAGAAAGAATAATGATATTGTCAGAGGTGGAATCAAGGTTCTGAGATGCAATCTCGCCTCCCTTAGCAGATGGGGAAACTGAGGCTCTGTAACATGGCAACCGCCACTAGTCAGTGCACAGTTCACAGACGTGCACCTGGGTCTCTTGTCTTCTGGTCCAGGGGAGGTCCTAAGACACACCCAGGCACAATCGGAAGTCGCCTCCAATCCCTGCCTTCCCTCCCTCCCCCGCGGCCCACCCATCACTGAGCCCAGTGCATCTTAGCATCTAAACGACCCTGGAATCTGATGTCTACTTCTCCCATCCTCCGCCACCACCCTGGCCCTGCTTCGTCCTCTCACAAAGACGACATCCCAGCTCCTTGCTGCCCTCCTTGTCACTCTTGCATTCTCAGGCGCAGCTAGCCAGCACGTCCTGACACATAACCATGTCACTCCCTGTGCAGAAAAAGCCTGAGGCTGCTGTCCTCAGGAAGGCCTGCGTGGCTCTTGGCTGGTACCCGGAAACTTTGGATTTGGGGAGGGTTCCCTTTGTGCCCTGATGGAGAACAGCTCGTTGGGCCTGTACTGTTTGTATAAACAAAGCGTTTTTTGTATAAACACCTGCTGTCCTTCCACGAGTCTGGAATTCTTGTAAGCACTGGGCAGAAGGCGCCTGTGTGCCCAGCCCCCAGTGAAATCCTTGGGCCCTGAGTCTCTAACTAGCTCTCCTACTTGCCAACATTTCACACGCATTGTCACGACCCACTGCTGGAGGATTAAGCGTGTCCCGTGTGACTCCACTGGGAGAAGGCTCTGGAAGCTGGAGCCCGGCTTCCTCTGGATGTCACCTCCTGCTCTTTTTCCCTTTGCTGATTTTAATTCGTGTCCTTTTGCTGCAACAAATCCTGAGCCATGAGTCAAACTGCATGCTGAGTCCTATGTGCCTTCCTAGCGAATCACTGAATCTGGGGGTGATCTTGGGGACCTCTGACACACTCCCTTACTTAAAGCTCTCTTCTTTGGCTTCCCACCACTCTTGAAAATAAAGACCTAAGTGCCTGGTAGGGGCCCACACCTATTCTGCATGCCATGTCCTCTGCCTATCAGACCTCACCGTTCACCACCCTCTGCTGTGGCCAGACTGTCTCCACTCGGCCCCCTGTACTTGACAGGTTCCTTTAACCACAGGGCCTTTGCACATACACTTTTCTCTGCCTGAAATTCCCACCCCTCTTCCACCTTGTCATTTATCTTCCTTTCTTTCTCCCTTCATGAGGTCTCCCTCAATCATCCCCCCTGCAGGAAGCTGAGCAGGCACCTCTACCCCAGCTCCACCCCAGCTCCGCCCCCTTGCTGTCACTCAGGGCCCTACACGACTCCCCTGTGGAGTCAGGGCCACCTGGGTGTGCCACTACTGGAGTCTGTCGCCCCCATCAGGACAGAGACCAGGTGGGCTCCTGCTGGTGCCCTACCCTGTGTCCAGCTGACTGCAGTTTCCCACTAAGCATACCTGGAGGGTTGACAGCATCCCTGGCTGGAAGACTCCCAGTGATAAGCTCACAGACCCCAGTGCCACGCCTCCCCCCCCAGTAGCCTCTGGGGATTAGTGTTCTGAGGAATGCCTATTTTTAAAATCAGGGAAGTCCTTAAATAAGTGTAACAGTTTTTCCTTCTCTAGGGTGGGGAGGAAGTTTGAGGTTCACAAAACCAACCACCGTGATGGCTGACTAGCTTGGGGTATGGGGGCTGCTTACGGCCTGAGGGGCATAACTGGTGGCCCAGGTCACCCCACACACACCCCCCGCCGCCCCAGAACCAAACACTACAGCGTCTCCTTTTCCTACAGGGTCAAAACCCCTCCTGTCTTGATTAAGAGTCTGCCAACCCAGCAAGACTACCGTGAGGCTGGGTGCAGACGATATGCAAAGCAGAGGTGTCTATAGTCGTGCAAACCGTAGTGATCGTAAGTAGAGCACCGGCCACGTCCGAGCTCTGTGCAAAGCCCCCTTTACAACACACTGCAGAAACTCCATGACGTGGGGGCCTGAATCTCCATGTATAGGCGAGGAAACCGGGAGCAGAGAGGCCGAGCAACATGCCCCAGGTCACACAGCCAGAGCTCAAAACCCTACCCAGGTTGCCTGACCCAGGCTGCCTGGCCCAGAGCTCCCTCCTTTTGTTTCCAAAAGCATCAAAAAGAAAACGAAAGCACAGAAAAAAAAAAATGCAGTTATCCAGCTAGAAATGAAGGCCTGTGCCCGGTGTGAATGAGTCATCAAGCCACCCCTTGTCCCCCGATGTCTCAGCGATGCTTCGGCAGTGGAAAGGATAAGATACAGAGAGTTCAGGGCACCCCTCTTTCTTGTACAGTGGCCGTCAGCCCTGGCTGCACACAGGAACCACCCAGAAACTCTAAAGAACCCCGATGCCTGGGTCCTAGGCCCTGAGTTTGTGATTCAGTCCGTCTGGGGGTGGCCTGGGGTGTCAGGATATCTCCCATGAGTGGCCCAGGTCGAGAACCAGCACCACAA
Organism: Macroglossus sobrinus; assembly: GCA_004027375.1. Classification (NCBI taxonomy): domain Eukaryota; kingdom Metazoa; phylum Chordata; class Mammalia; order Chiroptera; family Pteropodidae; genus Macroglossus; species Macroglossus sobrinus. The sequence goes on from PVKZ01001961.1 coordinate 281,727, forward strand.
ATAAACCCGGAGCCTCCAGAGGCCTCGTGAGAAATGAGCCAAAGGCCTATATGAGGTTTTCTAAGCACTCCCGGCTCCTAGGTTCCCCAGACGTGGCTGGTGACACAAAATCATCTGAGATGATGGACCAGGTCAGCTGATGGGGCTGCAAAGCCAGCTTGTCCTCATGATTGAGCCCACAGCCCTGGGCTGAAGGGCTGGCTGCAGCTGAGCCTCCAGCCGAGTGCTTTCCGAGTGCGATCTTGTCTCATCCTCCCGACTCTACCAAAGGCTACACTCCCGTTTTGCGGAAGAGGAAAGCTGAGGCTCCGAGGGTGGGAAGACGCAGGGGTAGAGGAGCGCTCTGAAGGACGGCAGGTGTCCCTCTCAGCAGAGCTGGCTACAGCCAATCAGGTCTGAACCACGGCTAAAACCCTCACCAGTTTCTCCTGTGACACAGCTGTTTTTCTCTCCAACAGCTGGGGAGCTGAACCATCACAAAGCTCCTAAAAGCAATTCTATGAAAACAGTGTTTTAAAAACACAATTTACTCCCTAAGGGTAAATTACTCAAAGGAGCTGGGTCTTTGAATCAGTAACAGACGTATTTGCTTTAAGGGGTCCTGGCCCAGACTTCCCCCAGTCCCCCGTAATGCTACTGGACCAGCCCCTCAAATGGGCCTCTCTGTGATGACAAATAGGCTCCCTGCACCAGGAGGTCCCCAGGCAGATCCTTGGCTCTGCATTCCAACCCTCTGCTTCCCCTGCTGGGTCTGTGCCCTCACACCCATCCCACCCCTGCGGCCTCCTCCACCCCCCGCCCCCACTCACCTGGACCTCCTCCCCAGCTTTACCTGCCGTCATTTATTGCAATGAGCAGACCTCCACCCTACGTAACATTCTTTCGGGATTGATATCGCAAAAACATGTGCAAAAAAAAAATTAATTCATAATAATCCCAACACACCAAACTTATTATCATCCACCTACCTCTCTGCCCAATCCATGTCTTTTACAGTTATAATGAGAGTGCAGACAATTATGGATCCTGTTTGTCCCACTAAGTTATACGCATCAGACTTAGGCCAAGTTTGACCATGAAACTTACCATAGAGTCAGTACTCTCACAATTGCATTTTCTGATGGGTCCTCATTTTTAGCACTTTTATCAACCCTAAGATCACCTTTTCTCACATTTTAACATTTCTGAAACCTGCACGTGTTTTACGTTTGACGAGTTTCAGCGTTGTGTCCCATTATATCACGGTAAATGGAGGCACCGTTGTTTTTCCTTCATAGCCCATACAATAACAGGGCGCCTACACTCAATGGTGTCTTATGTCCTAAAAAAAAAAAATGGTGCTGTCCATTACACTTTTTCCTTTTTCCTTGGTTATTTCCTTTCCTGTAAGTGAGATGGACAGGTTTGATCGTAAAACATTTTCATGATTCCTGATAACACGGTGTCCAAATACTTCTCCTGAATGGCTGGCTGTGTCGGTTGACCCAGGTCCTGTCTAGATGTAGGAATTAGCCAGGGTCACCACGGTACAACCAGCACCCGGCATTTCCGCTGGCTTTCTTGGTTCGCCTGATTTAACAGAGAACTACAAATGCAGGAAAGCGTGAGCTGTTTCCAGCTGCCTCTCTCTGGTTTAAAAACCCTTGGAACCCATAGGTAGGTGTTTCCCCTTTATCCTGTTAGAAACGCCAAACAGAATTATCTCCTCAAGGCTGGCAGGCCCCAGAGGCCACTTACCTTTTCATTCCAGGTGGCCATGTTCCTGTTGACTCCGGATCTGGAAAATGAGAAAATATTTGTCCAGATCTGAAAGTGTGCTTTGCAACACTTTCAATAATTTTTTTTTAAAAAACTCACATGTCTGAACATAGTAAACAATAAAGCTCAAAGTGTCTGTGGAAGGATGTACATCTTGGGTATTCACCCAGAAGAACTGAAAACAAATACATGTACCCAGATATTCAAATGGTCAGAACAACCCAAGTGTCCACTACCCTACAGATGGATAAAGTAAGATGTCACAGTCACACAGGGAATGTTAGCCAGCCATACAAATAAATGAAACACCTTTGTGATATATACAAATGTCATTGTTATACACCTTAAACTAATATAATCTTGCATGTCAATGAGTTAGAACCTCAATAAAAATTGAATTAAGAAGGAGAAATGAAGTCCTGACATGTGCTTTATCAATGAAACCTCTAAAATATGATGCTAAGTGAAAGAAGCCCAAGACAAAATATCCCATGTGACACGACTCCATTGATATGTACCATCCAAAATATGCAAATTTGTAGACAGAAAGCAGATTGGTGGTTGCAAGGGCGGAGTGTTGAGGGGAGGCGGGGGCGGGCAATAGGGAGTGACTGCTCCATGGGTATGGGGGTTTCTTTTCGGGGTGATGGACATGCTCTGGAAGTAGACAGAGGTGGTGGCTGCATCACACTGTTGATGCATCAAACACCACTGAATTGTTTACTTTTCAGTTCCATCCATTTCACTCCAGTTAAAAAAAAAAAAATCCATAGATGACAGCGCTGAGATTGCTCCGGAAAGCAGCTAAGAATCTAAACGTTCACCAATGGGACGGTCTCGTTAAGTCGGTGAAGGTCTACCTGAGCAGTGAGAGAGCAGTGCCATTAAAGCCTCCTATGTGGATGAGGGAGGAAGTGAATACAGTAAGGCCCCCCCAAACCCCATTAAATCACAACGTGTAGCGCATGATCCCATCTGTGTGAAAAGGTTACCAGTGCATTTTTTAAAAGTCTGCAAGGATTTAGCCAGACTCTTCGCAGTGGTTACCGCTGGAGGAAAAGGGAGTGATTTTGGGGGGCAGGGTGGTTATTTCCCTTCTCTTAGCTTTTAGGTCGGAACTTTTACGATGACTATGTGTTACTTTTTTTAAAAATGATGGTTAATGGCGGTGACATAAGCATGTAGTAAAAATTTAAATAAGACGAAAAGATACACTATGACAAATAAGTTTCCTTTCTACTCATTCTTCCCAGAAGCGGTTACTCTTTCTAGTTTCCTACTTAGCCTTCCCGGGTATTCTGTGCCTTCCCAAGCCCGTACATATTTCTTATTCTTTTTCTTTCTTTTTTTCCTTAAATAAACAGGAGCCCACACTGCTCTGAACCTTGCTTATTTCCCTTTAGGGTGTGGTAGGCTCAATAATGGCCCCCTTGGAGATGCACACATCCTAATCCTAATCCCTAGGGATTTTGCAGATGTGTTTAAAGGATCTGGAGATGGATTATCTAGGTGGGCACAATGAGTCAGAAGGGTCTTTACAAACAGAGCAGGAGAATCAGACGTGGAAGGAGAAGTGAGAATGAAAGCAGAGACTGGAATCAGAGCGAGATGTGAAGATTTTTTGCCACTGGCTTTGAAGATGGAGAGAAAGGGTCATGAGCCAAAGAATGTCGGTGGCCTCGAGAAGCTGGAAAAGGCAAGGCGACAGATTATCCCCCTAGAGCTTCCAGAAGCAATGCGGCCCTGCTCTCACACCTCCATCTGGGCTCCCTGAGACTGAGCTGGCACGTCTGAGCCTCAGAACTGTAAGATAATGTGTTGTTTTAAGCGATCAGATTCATGGTCATGTGTTACAGCAGCCATAGGAGGCTAGCACAGGATCTCAGAGGTCGTCCCACGTCAGTCTGTCTCGATCAAGTGCACTGTTTGGAGTGAGTGACAGCACAGGATTCCGCCCCGGAGGCGTGAGCATAGTGCCACACCAGTGACAGGCTTGCAGGTTGCGTCCCAATCTTTGCTGCCCCAATGTTCCAGCGAAGAACCTGGCACACTGTGTGTCACGTCTATGGTTTTTTTTTTTTTAAAAATGACCATTTAAAAAAAAATATTCACCAAGACTTAAAAAAAAAAAAAAAGTTGTTCTCTCTCTCTCCCCGCAGCACCATGCCAAGGTGCCAAGGGACTTTCAAAGAGTTTCTTGCTGGTTGACTGGCAGAGCAGTTTCCGGAACCAGCGGAGTTTGGTTCCGTGGGTTCCTGTTCCGGCCCCTGGAGCCTGTCACCCTGATCTCACGAGGTGGGCTCGAGTGGAACCATCGCCACCACAAGTGAAGGTGGACGGGACAAATAAGGTGCCGTGAAGATTTCGTTCTTTCTTAAGACAGGAAGTAGAACTAGCACCCACATAGAAACATACCCAGCTTCAGTAACTCAAGCGACCGAAAATTTAAACCTAATGTGACCTCCCTGTTAAAAGAGACAAAACGAATAAAAACATGAGACCACCCAATGCTTGTGGTGCTGTAGCAAGACGTGCACACGTTGCCAGGGGGATCAGTTTTCTTAGCCCTATGGCATGTATGTGCCTTCAGAATGATCACGCCCTTGACTTTGACAGTTTGGGAACTAGATATCTCATAAGAGATCACTCGGTAGCAAAAAAAAAATAAATAAAAATAAAAATAGTGCAATTTGGACAAAAAAAAAAATGTTTAAAGCTACGTTGGTCTTACGGCTAGAACCTGGAAACAGCACCCAAGCCCCGATTCGAGGAAAAGCTGAGGAAGGCAGGGGGTGGTTAGGAGGTCTATGCAGAAAGGATGCTGTTGGGCAACGAGGAGAACTCTGAGGGTTGCACACTCTGCTTGCAACTGTGCACAAGTATCAGAACGTGTACTGTGTGCCAGGCAGAGTGCTGGGTTCTGGGGAATCCGAAGAGGCAAGAAAAAGGTCAGGGCCCTGGCAGGCTGATATTTTAGCTGGTGAGACAAATGAACAACCAAAGGAAAAACGTAAGCAAAGACTCATCACCCAGGTTAAGCATGGGCAGGAGGAGAAACGGTTATGCCACGGGGTGCAAGTGTATGTGGCTCCGGCAGTGGCGTGGTCGGGGCAGACTTCTGAGTCTTACAGGGTGGTCCCTGAATTGCAAGGATGCTAAGTCACACGCAGATGGCAGGGAAGGACAGTCCCAAGAGGAAGAAGAGCGCGTGCAGAGGCCCTGAGGGCAGAGAACTCCGGCATATGCAAGGAAGGAGAGGGGTGTGTGTGTGTGTGGCTGCAGTGGGCAGCGGGGAGAGAGGATGGTGGCAGGTGAGGACGGTCAGGAATTAAGCAGGCCTGGTCCATGCCGAGGGTCTGGGGGTCGAGGTGGAAACACAGCCAGATACAGACTATGCTGAGGGGCAGAACGTGCTGAGGGCCCTGATGTGGGGGACGAGGGGAAGAACAGGCTGAGGTGAGGGGCCAAGGATACTCGGGGCTTCCTCCTTCTTGCTAAAGCAAGCAGTGGCGGGGGAGGGCTTGGGGGCTGCAGAGGGAGGTTCTGGAATTGTGCAAGCTGCAGCGCAAAGATTTTCAAAACTTTGCGCCTACCAGCCTTTCCTCGAGGGGGGCAGAGCGGGAAGAAGTTGCCAGCCCCCGCCTTGGTCTTACTCAAGAAGCTTCAGCTGCTTGGCGGGGCTGCCCCCCGGAAACACTGCAGGTCTCAGACAGCTCTGAGTGCCCCGAGGTGAAGGGTGTCCAGGGCAGAGAGGTGCTTCATTCGGAGGGGCGGGCGGGGACGGAGCTGGGCACAGGTGGGGCCCTGCACTGGGCTAGGCCTTCGCACCCGTCCTCTCATTTAATCTCGGCAATCTCGTAAGGTGCGTACCATGCTTAACCCCACGGGACAGATAAGAGGCACAGAGAGGTACAGTCTCATGGCTCAGCCCACAAGAGCCCCCCGGGGACCCAGTGGAGGTGCTGAGATAAGGCCTGGGAGTTCCCGGAGGAGGCCGCACTGCTCCCCCAGACTCCTGGAGTTTTTAACCTGACTGCAACCCCCCCCACCCCCAATTCGGATTCCTCACACCTGTTACCCAGGTGAAGGATTTGCTGCCCTGGGTGTCCTTCCTGCAGAGTGGCTGGCTCATTTCAGCTTCCTCCTAGGACACCTGGCACTGGCTTTACCCGTCCTCCGCCCCCCCCCCCCCCCCCCCCCGCCCCGACTTCTCTCCCTGCGGTCTGGGGTCTGGGGCCCGGCAGGGATGAGGAATAAAGGAACTCAGGGCTTCGCACCCACCTGGGTGTGTAAATTCTGGCTCTGAGTCCTTTGGCTGCGTGGCCCAAGGCAAGGAAACGGCTTGGGCCTCTCTGAGTCTTGGGCTCTTCACCTGTAAGAGGAAGACAAGGATGGTTGGTACCTACCTCACCCTCACCTGCTGCTGCTGCCCGGTCAAGGCACCTGGCCCAGACTCCAGACAATCGTTCTTTAGCAATACCCCCATTTCAGATGGGAGATAACTGAGGCCCAGAGGGGTTTTCGCTCCCGTCCTCCCCGTCTGATGGACC